>OVAX01001620.1:0-41672 GCA_900406405.1 Lepidium africanum | reverse complement strand
AGCTGTGTTGTAAATCCGTTGCAAAAAAACGTCCCAAATCTAACCTTTTGTTGTAGTGAATTCGGTGTCAACTGTTCGGTTTCAATATTTAGATAATTTTGGTTTTGACCACGGTTTGATTCCAATCAAGAATTGAACATAACCAAATAAGAACTGAAAGTACTTTGGACTAAAATATTTTGGTCGGTACTTATTAGTTACTATATTTCCAAAATCGGAAAAAACCGAACCGGGCAAAAAAACCAAAATGTACAAGACTACTATAAATATAGATATCTAAACACTTGTTCCCATTCAAATTATATTACTAAGAGTTTATGATTATCTGCTTTTATATGATAAAATAATAATCATAAATTTGTCAAGTTGCAAAAGCAAAGGCTTTAATTGCGCTTAAAGTGTTTAATTTAATGGTTAACGAAAACTTACCGGTTTCTTTAACAGGGTCACCTTTGAAAGAGCCAAACACAGTTTTCACGAATGTTGCATCAACATATTTCAACAACTCTTCACCAAACTCTCTCTTTGCAGAATCCTAAACCATATATTTACCCAATTCATAAAATAATTATTACATAGTTAAACACGACAAGAATAAGCTCTATGGCATTAAAAGACGATCTTAATTAATTACCTTTGGGTAAAGTGAAGGGCCATCAAAATTGTTATCGACATATTTGATTAAATCAAGACTCTCCCCAATGACTTTGCCGTTGTGTTCAAGTGCAGGAACCTACATATATCATTATCACAATCTTTAATAAACGGCGACTTTCCGTTTAACATTGAAAAAACCTAGTCGGAAACTAGATGATTCTAGGTGGTTTAGACGGTTCTAAAATAAATAATATTTTACGTTTAATAAATTTAGTATATAATATAAAAATAACATAATAATTTCAGTTAAAATTATTTACGGATTTTTCTAAAATAAAGTATTTCAAAAAGACCTGCTTAATTCATATTTAAACTGCCTAATTCCTGTTTAATCTGTTTAGTTACACTATCCATCTAATTCATCGGATTACATAGAAAATGGGAAAGATAAAGTCTGCCTAACACCTAGACCCTACTTATATCCATTTCTTAAACACTGATTCTTTTATATTTGAAAAATCGTTTGCAGAAAAATAAAGAGCACCTTGTTTGCTGGATTTACTTTCTCCTTGTACCAATCTGGCCTATTGTCAAGGTTTATAGGAACCAATTTGATCTCCTCTTGCAGACCCTAAAACTCCCAAAGTATCAAACAAATAAATTAATAATCCATGAAACGACATAATCTATATTTATAAGACTTTATACGATCAAAGACGAGAAAGAAGAAAATAAAGTACCTTAAGGTTTCTGGTAATCCAAACACGTTGTGCAAATGGGCATGTGTAGCTTATATACAACCTTGTGGTTCCGTCGAAGAGAGGAGGTGGATCAGAAGTAGCATCAAGAGGAGCTTGACGATCTTCAATAAAACTTTTTCTAAATCCACAGATATCAAATTAGATTTAGAATGATTAGATTCTTATAAGAATCGAGAAACATCATAGAGTGAAAAAAAGGATCTTACTGATGAGATAGAGCCATAGAGATCGAGGTTTGGTAAGATTTTTTTCTTCAAAGGATTATTACAAATGATGTCTTGTAGGAATTATAGATCAGACTCATAAAGTCACGTTTATATATATACAAATTCAATGGTAATGATATTACGAGGCTTGGTCCATGCTTTTTGCATAGGTGATAATAATAAATTAAACAAAAAAAAAGGTAAAAGTCAGCGTTTGATTATGTATCTCGTTGAAATTTCTAAATTTTAGTCCTCACAGTCAAAGATTTTGAGCTAAACTTTTGGTCATTGCGTACGTGAATATCAATAAATTGAAGAGAAATTACACCACATATACTTCAAAAATTAATCAAGTCACTATAACACATTACTGTTTATTGATAATGATAATTATGCATTTATATATTATTGTTAACTAAATTGTTAGCACGTTAGTTTTTATATTAGGTTCATGTAATTTTATCTTTCATCAACTTTATCTACATTTGGATTAATTTTATTTGATAAGACTCTTTTTTTTTAACATTAAAACGACAAGACCTGATCTATAACCTAAAGTTCACCTATAAAATCTCTTTTCTAAGTTATTATAATGTAGCGGGTAGGAATCAAACTCTGGTACCAAATCTAGTTGGATCATTCTAACTATCATACTGTGAGCAACTCGGCTATTTAATTAGATGTAAACTATGAAAAAAAATTAGAAGTACAATATAACTTATGTAAATTAATACTCTATAAATTAATATCCATTAAAACCTTCTATAAAATAATATAATTTTATGATATCAAATTGAATTTTTAGTTCAATTAATATATTGATAAATTAATTGTATGTTGTATAAAAAAAAATTTGATACGCAGAAAAAAGATATTATATGGTTGTCAATACTGAAGCCATTATCCACGCCGTTCACTAATCTAATAGTTGGGTCCAAAACGCAGTCGTTTTAATTTGTTTTGGGCCGGTCTATTTAGGCCCAACTCAGATTGTTATATTGGGCCTTTTCGGTTATTTAAGATCCGCCCCGACTAATAAAGTGACAGCTGTTAATTAGACGATATGACCCTTCCTTCGTGTGGCTAATAAGTAAAACGGACCGGTCTATTTAGATTCGGTTCGGTCCGTAAGAATCAAGTTTTTATTACAATATTACCCTTCATCTTTTAAGGCTTTAAAATCCCAGAGAACAGTCTCTTCGACTTTAACCCTACTCTTCCCCAAAATCACGATAGAATAACATCTGACGAATCTCTTTCTCGTATTTTGAACTGAGCAGCGATTCCATGGCGAACGACGAAATCAAGGCTACGGCTACGACTGCGAATGGTGGAGGTCTTTCTGTTGAGGGAAACCCTAAGAAAATCGTAGACCTCAACATAACTGAGCCAGATCGCACTGATGACATTCTCGACGGAGAAATTAAGGAATTCTCAGAATCTGGTGAGAAAAAGGATGAGGTGGACTCTAATGCTATTGGATCGGTGAATCCTGGAGATGTGTCTCCTGTTGATGATATTCAGAAAAAGATTCGACGTGCTGAGAGGTTTGGGGTTACTGTGAAGCTAACTGAAGAAGAGAAACGCAATTCGCGTGCTGAGAGGTAAGAGAAATCATTCGTTTGATTTCTTTTCCCTGAGTATCAAGTTTAGTCGTTTAATTCTGTCGAATTAGGGATTTGCAAAATTAGGGTTTCTGCGTTCTTACGAAGCGTTTATTTGTAATCTGTTTCGGAGTTTGTTATTCTTATGGAACCATAAGTATGCATAGTAGGATTCTTATTTTAGCCATGTTCTCGTATTGTCAAACCTATGAACCGAATGTCACCCTCATGCAGGTTCGGTACTGTAGCAGCAACAGCAGCAGCAACACCAGTGAAAGACTCAGAGGGAACGAAGAAAGCAGAGGAGTTGAAGCGAAAAGCTAGAGCTGATAGGTATTTTACCATGCTTTCTTTGCGTTTGATACTTTGTTAATTGTATGTTGGGCTTCAAAGAAAAGGAGTTTCATACCCGCCTTTTCTGTCAAACAGATTTGGGGTTCCTGCAGCAACCTCTACCACTGATAAGAGTGAGGAAGAGGCAAAGAAGAAAGCTAGGCTCGCTCGTTTTGGAAAAGAAACTAAAGTTGATTCAGCTGAAGAAGATAAACGCAAAGCTAGAGCCTTGAGGTAATTTTCCATGCAACTCAAATTCTGTTAAACTCTCACGACTGAAGTAGTGTGCGATGCTAATTGATTACGTGGTTGTGAATCGCCTAACATTAGGTTTTCAAAAGTTGCTTCGGATTCATCTTCAGATTTAGGTGGGAAGCAAACTATTGGCAAGGTAAACGGCCTTTAACTTATGTTGCTTATCCCATCTATTAGAATGAGAGAATTAATAGAAAAGCTAATGTTACTGTTTTACTCTTTGTTTCATCAGGAGGCAGCTGTATCAGGAAACGCTGCCTAACTTTCCTGAATAAAGTTTCATTTCTCCTTGTAGTTAGGTGAGTTTCTCCAGATATTTCTGCTTGCATTGCAAATTTTATTGGTGTTTGTTTCTTTCTCATTTCTGACACTATAATATTTTTTATTGGCAGGTAGTGTATTAGCGTTTTATGATTCCCTGTCTGGCTGCTTCATTCTCTCTTTATTTCTGCATTAGAAGTCCTCGTGTGTGGTATCTTTATTAAGTTTGAAGTTCGGTGGTGGAGCAAGGTTTTGCGGTCATGTGATGGTTTTCTCAGATGGACGGAAGCTGATTTGCCACCAGATGAGATCTTGAGAAATCAATAAGTGACCTGTAGTTCTGATTGTCTTAAAAAGCAATTAAACGTGTTAGGACCTAGGAATTCTGAAGTGGCTGGTGTTGATGTTTTCCATGTTGCAGGTTCTTGAAGTGGTAAGTATAGCATAGGTAATGCCTTCATTCCATTTACTATCTAAGAATGTGGATGGTCCTTTTAGTATTGCATGTTCGCATCAAGCACTTACAGCAATAGAGATTTTGTACTGCATGCAGCAAATATCTGTAAGGAAAGAGAGGTTTTTTTTTCCTGCGGTTTTGAAGAATGTGTTCCTTGGACTAGTTACACTTTAGAAGTGTTGATTACTATTGAGTTGTGCCAATCCGTTTTCTAACTTCCTAGTTTAGGTAACTAAAGTAAGCTGGTTTTAGTGCTGTTATGTGCTTGATTGCGAATATTGCATGCTAAATGGATCCCATAACCATTTGTCGTTCTTTGGCTGCTTAATTTCATATAACCTCTCAAGCCGCTACTTCAGAATTCCTTTGTCATGTAAAGACATCATTAGAACTATAGAGGTACTTGTTGGTTTCCATCTCTCTGGTCTCTGTGGCAGTTGAAAGGAAGCAGAGCCTTGGCTTCTGAATCTTTGTTCCTACGACATGGACTTTACTGGCTTTCTGATTCTACACGATATCGGTTGTTTCTGTAATAGATTTTAGATAAGCTTTGTTGATACTTTTGAATCAAGCGCCAGAAAACATTTTATGAAGGGAATGTAATACTTAATTTTGCTACTTAATTTAATGTTTGTCGCTGTTGTTATTCTAGTATCCTAAGCTTGTGTGTTGTGTCTAAACGCCAATACAAGGGAATTCAATTCACTATATAAATTATACAGAGCACTGACATTTATGAAGTTGCATGTAAGTACCCTCGTGTACAATTTGATTACAGGGGTACATTACAATTTCTTGTTTTCTTACAGAGAAAGGAGAACATATAAAAGATCTCTCAATGAATATATAAAATAAACTTCTAGGCTTATACTACTTATTGACTCTGTGCTTCAGTTGTTTGCACTTAGAGGCATTCATTGTTGCAGTAATTATGTGTTCATGAAGTGGAATGCATTAATGGATATCCTCCTCTAACGGACAAAGGAGAAGGCCAAGCATTTGGTTGGACGTTGAGATAGATAACAATGGCGGTTATATCGTCGTGGAAATGCCTTCTTACACCAGGATTGATCTCTTTCAGGTCTGAGTATCTCATCTCTCTTTTCTTTGCTGCTTCCTTCAATGCAGCTTTGATAAGTCTCCTTGCTATTCCCTGGACACATGAAGGTTTATTAGTGACCTAATGTCTTATTGTGGACTAGCTAAACTGATATGGCTTTAGTGTTGAACTTACTTGGCGTGGGAAATTATGTACAATATCAACTGCTTCCTGGTTGCTCAGATGCTCCCAAAGCCCATCTGAAGCAAGAATTATAAACTCGTCTTCTGAGTTGATCTGAGTAACCGTGACTGATGGATATGCGCTAAGGATTGGCTTCGTGAAGTGTTCTTGTAGTCTGAATTTGGGCAGCAATGGTTCTCTGTTGAACTCAGCTCTTTTCAGGTATGCGTCACCTATGGATCTTGTGACCTGATCAAAGTTCATAACACCACATTTATTTGTTAGTCCGTTTTGCGTCCTTAAACTAATGAGACGAAACACTCTTTGCAGGTTTTTCAGATGTGTAATCATCATATATGAATGTTTACCTGGATGACGCCTTTCACACGCCACGACCTGTGCTTCATCACAAGAATGTTGGGGTCATTAGGATGCATTGACCATAGGTCTTGTCTCGCAGACTCAACATTTGCATTGTGCTCCACTGATAACTGCACAGCTCTCACCCCACCTCTCTCACATCTGCCCAACACAGCCCTTGAATCTCCTGCATTTGCAATATACACCAATCCATTGCATATCACTCCTGCCAAGCAACATGACCCTACTGAGGCCATCTCTGGGTTCATGGGCCATTGCTTCTTCACTGCCTTGAGAAAATGTTTGTCTGTCTCTGTAAATGCTTTGCTGATCACGTCCTCTGAAATCTCCCTATCCTCAGAAGCAAACTCTGTTCATGTAAGACATGAGTGTTAGTGTGTCTAACATATTCAAGAATAATGAGGAAATGAAGACTGAGAAATGAGGTTTCTTACTCTTTAAATTGGGAAAGATGTTGTCTGCAACGAATCTGGAAGCTTGTGGACCTCCATGGCCATCATAAACTCCAACAAACGTGCCTTGAACTGTCGTATTATTGAATGTAAGTGGCCCTGATTCGATCTGGCATTGATCCTCCATTTCACTGTTGGCTTGGATCATTGCCATTGAAAACTCACCAAAAGCGTGAAGGCCAAGATCTTTGTACCATGTCAAACCATCAATCTTTGTGGGGTTGATCTTGCTTCTCTCCGTTCTTCTCCAAAACGGTTTAATCATCTTCTCAGGTATGTAATCTTAGTTCAAGCAATGTCCTAAGATGCACAGATAAAGATTCAACTGATGAAGGAATGTTAGAACAATGTAGTAGCAATGCTGGTTGTGGATTATGAGTCTTATGTTTAAGGAAGGGACCATATATATATAAATAGTGGAAGCCCTAGACAGAGTAAGTAGAAGGTGTTGGTAACGAAGGAAAGAGGCCAAAAAGGAATGGGTCAATATAATGAAATTAAATGACTCTGAGAGTTTAACACAAGAGGGCAGTAGTTTAAAGTGGATATTCAGAGATTCTCTTCTTTACTGTTCCATCATGATTCCTCTGTCTTTGTAGGGTTTACTAAAAGCTGTCATATTTATCCTTTAAATATGCCTCTCCTTTCTTAAAGGTCAAATCCTGTAAACTTAGTAACCAATAATGTTCACTGCCAAGACAGTCATATTACTGTTCATGTTACAGTTAGACAAAATGAATGACTTGTGAGTAGCTTTAGGAATTCGGTTTCTTTCGGTTTTCAGTTTTCTTATCGTTGACAATATGGTAACCATGTAGATACCGACTAAGATTTGGTTCAGTTCCGAATATATTATTTGTAAACAAAAGTAATCAAATAATTGAAATTATTACAACAATTGTTAGTATAAAAGGAACAAGTAACCAAATAACCTAACAATATATAAATTAGTTCTGGTTCTTATTTGGTTATTTTCAGTTTTTGATTAAAAACCGATCCAAAAATCGAAGTTACCAAAATATTGGAATGGAACTATTTTTTGCCAAGAACCGAAACCGAACCGAATACTTGTTTTATGTTTGGTTTTTCGGTTTTGATTTTTATGCCCAGCCTACTTGTCCTAGTAGTTATATGCCTTGTGATTGTCTGTTCACTGTGGCTATGTGTTGACTTATATATAGTGTCTTTTACTTGTCATCTTGTAAAATTAGGAATGCACAGTTAGTTTGGTAATTTGTGGGAAGGAAATGGATAGAAAAGGAAAGGTCATAGGATGCATGTGTGAGGGGAGAGGGCGTGGGGTTTTTGGAGCATTGAACTTGGAACCATTTAAAGATTTGAAAGTTGAGAAAGACTTAAGAGAGAGGAGAGAAGAACTTTGTGGGACAACTAAGGAACACTCTTAGCTGTCTTAACCCCTACAGGTTTTGCCCTTTTCTCACTTTCTTGTCTTCTTTTAATGTTATCAAAACAAATAGTCTCATCTTCTTACTTGTGAGATTTAGATCGACATTCATTTATAAATTATGGGGTTGAAATGAATTTACAAAAAGGATGGATCTTTTTGGTTCTTTTCCTAAGTTCCAATTTGTATTTTGTGGTTTTTTTTTAAAGATAAAAAATTTACTCATTGAGCTAACACGGTTGTGGTGTAGTGGTAGAATAAAAATAATTTAGGATAACGGTAATATGTTATTTGGATTCTAACTTCCTTTACTACATTGTGTGCAATATTTAAGAGATTTTATCTTGTTTCTATATTTTAAATGGATGTAACTAAATTTAGAACAACGGTAGTACCTAGTTGAATTCAAACCACCCGGTTATAAAAGAAAAGAAAAATCCATACATTGACGTTACAGTAGAGAGAAACATAGTCGTGTGTTGTTGCCTCGACGATATTACATTAATTAGATATGTTCAAATGTTTATATTATCCGTCTTGAGTTTTCAATTTTAGCACTCTACATAATGTTGTTGTGTCTTCAACATCAGGACTTCTACAAGTGGGTTACTATACACAAGTTGAGTTCCACTTGATCTCTTATGAATTGACTATAAACTTCTGTGTTAGGAACCAAAACAGGTGCTTAATAAGACATGTTCAAGTTAAGACTAGATCGTGTTACTTGGTATATATACATATATATATATATATATATATAAAGTTGATGGTATAGATCTAAAGTCAAATCAAAAGGGTAAGAAAATCACGTGTAGATAGGCAAATTCAGAAATAGAGAGAATGGTCCAGGTACATTTGATCAATGTCATGGACCGATTTAATATTGAACCATATAGAGAAAAAACTCATCATCATGTGGCCTTAAAACTTATTGAAGAGTCCTTCAATGTACCATTAGTGTGTACAGTTTGTGATCTCATGTGCTCTCTATTCCTTAATTAATTTCTTATCTTATTACAATATTTAGTCTCGTTGTATAAAAAAAATTATAGTATATGAAATTAAACTATAAAATAGAAACTGAAAATAAGTTTATAAATATTGAAGTTGTGGTGACAGCTGGGGCCAAAGATGCACTGTGTGTTTTGTCTTTTGGTTGAGGGAGCATGCATGTCAGTCTATCTCTTTAGCCTCAATTTACTTCTTACTTAACTTTGTTTTTTCTCTTCTTTAATATTTAGCTTAGCATTGTTTTTTCTATAACCGAGAAATTCCAACTGAACCGTCGATTAAGGTTCGTGGAGACACTGCATTATCTTCTACGATAGACTGGAATTTTTGACATAAGGATCGATGCATCATCTTCTTTTATCACATATCCTTTTAGGAGTTGGGTAAGCCTATGTGAATTTCTTTCTCAAACAAATCGAACATATGTTCTCTGGATCTTTGGTGTCGAGCTTTAACCACTGATCTATTATCATTTGGTTACCATGGGTTTATTCACCATTACTTACTTCTCTTTAATTATTTATATGTTAGTACATATATTATTGTGTACAACTATATATTTTATCTCTCTTGATATCTAAAGTAGCTCAATATCAATAAATACAACGACGTTTCAGAAAACGTCTTATAACAATTGCTTTATGGACTCGATAGTAAGTATCAACGAACCAGCATTTTCTTTTTAACTTCTCATAAAGTAACGTATTACTATTTTTTGTTAAAGGTATTACTATTATTTTGCATGTATAAAACTTAGACTTTATTTTTATTTATATACAGAATCTACATACAAATTATAGCTACTCCATTATTGAGTTACTTCAATTTCTGCGATATCCATTGGTGCAATTGTTTCCACAAACGTTACATCGAACCCATCGATGCAAATTAGACATTATTATCGTTTCGAGAAAAAACATATCCGAGCCTCGTTAGATGTCTATCAATTAAATATTTAAATTACGATTTATTTGTTTTTTTTTGTTCTTATAAAAAACATCAAAAATAAGAAAATTGAATGACTCGCATCGACACTCTCTGCAAATTTTTAATTTTTTTTGTATGTTATCTAAATAATATAGAGTAAAATATCAAAGAGCATTTAAGTACATTTCAGCTTTCGAGAAACCTAGCTTTCAAGTAAACTGAACCTATACCTATAAAAAACGAATCTTAAAACTCTAATTATATGTGATTAAATCGTACCAAAATATATAAAAACAGATCTAATTCAGCCTACAAAGTACAAACTAATCTTTTAATTAATTTCATTTTTTAAAAATAATCAAAACTCGATTAATTAAGATCAAAATATGAGACGTGGGCACGTAGAGAAGTGAAGAGTAAATAAAATGCATGGCATGCAGGAAACATGAAACAGACATCGTGAAGGTCCCATATTGTTTGGTCGAACCTAAGCTTGACATTTTCTCACAACATTATCTATCTTCTTAACTTCTGTTCTTCGTATTGTCGTAGTACTTTATTATCTCTTCATTTTAACACTAATTTTTTTTATATTTTATTAGATTTTCTCTTTGTTATCTAGCTACGATTGTATCTGGACGTACTATTATCAATTTGATTTTGTACTTTTTATTAGATTTCTTCATATATTTAACTTGCAACTTACTATCCATCATCATCGTTTTCTGTAGTTTTAAATATATAGACTTTAAAAAGTAAACTAGTATGTTGCAATTTAGAGTATAGAAAATTGATTTGGCAAAATGAGTATACAACTTGATACTGTAGACTATAGCATTTACAAAATTATTTCCACTCCATTTTGAATGTATTTTTGATAATCAATAGATTTTTTTTTGGGACTATAGACTTTAAAAATCAGTTTTTCACTCCATTTTCTCAATTTTTTTTATATTTATAGATTTTAAATTTTATGGCTTAGAACCTTTTTTTATTAACATTCATGGATTATAACCTTCAAAAATCTTTTTTTTTTCTCTTCATTTTCTCAATTTTGAGTAATTGATGGACTTTAAATTTTATGCCTTGAAAACATATTTTGGATCAAAATCCATAGATTATATAGCCTCTCAATCATTACTCACTCAATTTTCTCATTCTTTTAACTTATGGATTTTAAATGTTATAAGCCATAAAATTTATAAGTAATTTATAAATTTTGAATTTCATGACTTAAAAACATATTTTTGATCAAAATCCAAGGACTAGCTTTCAAAAATCTTTTTTTCATTCCATTTTCTCTTCTTTTTTGTTTGAAATTTCTAGAATTTAACGTTTGTGGTTTAGAAATTTATTTTTGATCAAAATCGAAGGAGCCTTTACAAATTATGTTTTCACTATTTTCTCATTTTTTGGTAATTTATACATTTTAAACTTTATGTCTTAGAAACATATTTTTTTGTCAAAATTTATAGACTATATCCTTCACAATAAAATTTAAGACATGTATTATGAATAATATTAAGTGAATTCACTCACTGAAACTATTCATAACATATAAGTGCAGAAGTAAAAAATGATGGTTTCACAACACATTTAACAGAGATGGTATAAACTAATTTTTTGATGACAAATGCAACGCATCATTAACATGAAGAGTATTTTATATTCGTTTAGGAAACTAAGTGGAATTTTTTCTACCACATAATGTGAATTTAACATTGGTTCAATATTATATTTTGAAACAAAGAAAAAATTCCTATATAAATATGTAGGCAAAAAATGCATGAAAATAAGTTTTTGATTTTAAACTTAAGTCCATTCTCAAATTTTACGGAATAAGATGTAACTTCTTGTAAACATTTCAAATGTGATGTAACTTGAAAAAACATTGCAAGTGTGATCAATAATGGGATTTATAGCTAGGTTTGATCATGAAATTAATCTAACCAATCAAATCATCAGATTAGCCAAGAAGGGGTCCATTAAATAAAACAAATCTAACGTTCAGAACTTGCACATCTTTTCACTTCATTTCTCTTTTCTTTCTTCAAATTTATATATTTCAGATTTTATGGCTTAAAAACTTATTTTTGATGGAAATCAATAGCTTTTATTGTTTGGAAACTTCTTTTTGAATAATATCAATAAATTATAGCTTTTATTTTTTCTAAAAATGACGCTTTTCATAGAATAATAAAGCATATTAACTATATAAAAGAAAATTTCCAATTAGATTCATGATTCACAACCATAAAACATATAAATAGTAAAAATCAAAAATGTAGAATTACAAACCTTAAAGGAGCTTCACTGATTCTACTAGTATTATATAATGGTCATCTAAGTCTAAAATGTCAAACAGGAATTTTGTCATATATGTTTTAATGCATGGATTATAGCCTTCAAAATCGGTTTTTCACTCCATTTTCTTTTCTTTTAAAAAAAATTTTAGGCTTAAAAACTTATTTTGGATCAAAACCTATGGACTATACCCTCTACAATTATTTTCTTATTTTTTTGGTCATTTAAAATTTTTGGCATAGAAAAATTTGATCAAAATTCATGGATTATAGCCTTGATAAATTATTTTGCCACTCTATTTTCTTTTTCCTTTTTTTTGAAAAAAATTATAGATTTCTAATTTTATAGGTTGAAAACTTGATTTTGATCAAAAATATATGGACTATATCCTTGAAAAATCAATTTTCACTCCATTTTATCATTTTTGGTGATTTATAGGTTTTAAATTTTATGCCTTAGAATCATATTATGATCAAAATTCATTGACTATACTTTTCAAAAATCAATCTTACGCTCAATTTTCCCATTTTTGGTAATCTATAGATTTTTAATATTATGCCTCATAAACATATTGTTGATTAAAATTCATAAACTATAACCTTTACAATATCATTTTTTTACTTAACTTTATCATTTTTGGTAATTTATAGATTTTTAATTTTTGGCTTAGGAAATCAATGGACTATAGCCTTCAAAAAATATTTTTTCATTTTATTCTCTTATTTTTTGGTAATTTATAGATTTTGCATTTAATGGCTTAGAATTTAATTATTTTTTTAAAATCAAAATCCATAGATTATAGCTTTTACAAAAAAGAAACATTTTACTCCATTTTCTCGATTTTTTAGCATTTGTAGATTTTAATTGTTATCGCTTATAAAATTATTTTTGATCAAAATCGATGGACTATAGCCTTTACAAATCATTTTTCACTCCGTTTTTTCATTTGGTAGTTTAAAAATTTAAAATTTTATGGCTTATGAACTTATTTTGATCAAAATCCATAGATTATATAGCCTATAAGAATTACATTTTCTCCCCATTTTCTCTTTTTCAAAATTATAGATTAACCTTTTTGTTTGAAAATAATGGATTATAGCATTTATAAATCATTTTTTCACTCCATTTTTTCATTTTTTTAGTAATTTATAGATTTTAAATTTTAGGCTTGAGAAACATATTTTTGATCAAAATTCATGGACTGTAGCATACAATAATATTTTTTCACTCAAGTTTCTCACTTTTTGGAATTTATAGATTTTAAATTTTATGTCTTAGATACTTATTTTTAATCAAAATCGATGGACTATAGTGTCATTTTTTCACTCATTTTTTTCATACTTATAGATTTTAAATTTATGGCTTATAAACTTGTTTGTAATTTAAATCCATAGATTATAATGTTCAAATATCCTTTTTTTCACCCCATTTTATCTTTTTTTTTCTAAAATGTTTAGATTTAAAATTTTATGGCTAAAAAGCATAATTTTGATTAAAATCCATGGAGTATAGCCTGTAAGAAACTTATTTTGATCAAAATTCATGGACTATATCCTTCACAAATCATTTTTTACTACACTTTATTAATTTTGGTAATTTATAGATATTAAATTTTATGGCTTAGAAAATTATTTTTAATCAAAATCCTTGACTATATAGCCTTTACAAATTATTTTTTCATTTTCATTTTAAATTTTTCCATAATCTGTATATTAAACAATAAAAGTTTGCTTATTTTTGGTAAATTCGGGACTATAGTTTTCATAATATTATAGTTTTAATGTTTTGATAATTCTCTAATAGCATAATATGTAAATAAAGATTATATTAAATGTATAGGCTTTTGTTATATATGAATGGTTTTTAGTGACTTTCAATCATGAAATAGATCCACATGACTTCGATCAACATGAGAAGCCCATCACAAGACCCAATAATTAAGACATTAAAATAATTTTCCATAATTGTTTTGTTTTAGCTGCAAAAAGCCCAAATTTGAAATATAATACACATGCACATTAGTTCCTTTTAAGATTTGGACTGGGAAGTGACTCAAATCATGAGCAAAATATAATCATACTCTACGATTGATTTTATTTTGCTAATGGTTCATTTCATTTTGCTAATGGATAATGATGATTTCATTTCATTTTTAATGGAGAAATACAACATGCAAAAACAAACAAAAAACACCTAATCCGCAATTAAGACAAAATGAACATTAATACCCTAGTACTTACATACACATTTAACATGATCCTTTTGTGCAAAATAAGAACAAAAATCGATGATTATTTTACCTACAAAAACAGTTATCCAAATCCAAATAAAATGGATCCTTGGGACCCTTTTAACGTTGTTGTTTGGTCTAATCCAGAGGAAGGTAGCAAAAACACATACTAATCCACATATTATCATAATAATAGGAATCCTCACATCCATCTTGAATATGGTTAAGCTTGCAACAAGAGAACATGCGCTCCATTAAAGAGTTGATAAC
Source organism: Lepidium africanum (assembly GCA_900406405.1). Lineage (NCBI taxonomy): Eukaryota > Viridiplantae > Streptophyta > Magnoliopsida > Brassicales > Brassicaceae > Lepidium > Lepidium africanum. Next base: position 26,996 of record OVAX01001620.1, on the reverse strand, counting down.
ATACCCATTACAAACACTTGAAAAAAAATTTCCCTAAATTCAAGTTGAATTATTGTTTTTGATATGTTTGAAATAGGTTGTCCACCATACAAAAACAGACGCCCAGATAGAATAGAAATTCTTTTTGATAAGAACTATACCATCTACAACCATCACACCATCGATGAGCCTTTTAGCAGCTCAATTCACAAGGTAAATCATAATTGTGTGTTATTTCCAATACGTAAAACATATTAATTAATTAGTTTGATACAATTTTTTTTAATCTCGTACAAATTACAAAAATTTAAACATCATGGAAATATAATGAGTATTAAATACATTTCTGAAATTTCAATAAGAGTTATACATATAATATGAAAGAAAAACAAATAAATAAATATAAATAAAAAGTAAAAATTCTAAAATTCCTTTTCCTTTTGGTAATGACGATTCCTCTTTCTGGTTTCTTTACATCTAAAAAGTGACAAATGTACAAAAAATGATATATATCAGTGACAAAAAAAAATACAAAAACTGATATGTACGTTTATACAAAAATGAATTGTTTGTGTGTGAAGTTTTTTGTTATTTGACATTGTTTGCTTCTCTCTTCTTCGTGCTTAAAGTTTTTTTGGTAAAAATCATGCTTAAAGTTGCTTCTTGTATTAATTAAATTATAAATTTATATACCATTCGTCATTTGTTTTGTACAACTAATACTATTCCCATGATGCGTATATATATATGCATGCACACATATATCTGTAATTTTTTTTTATTTGGGAATCCAAGTATTGTTTGGTTACAAACTGACTTGTCCGTAAATGAAACTAAAAGGTGATATGAAATAAATAAATAAATAAATAAATAGATCTAAATTAAAAATTATAAATCCCTATTTCCTCTTTATAATGGGTAATGACGATTCCATTTCATTGATTCAATTTCTCACGTCTCTCATGGACTATAGCTTTTACAAATTATTTGTTCACTTTTAATTTTAAATTTCTCGATAATCTATATATTAAGCAATAAAAAAAGTGCTTATTTTTGGTAAATTGGGGACTATAGCTTTAATAACATTATAGTTGTTATGTTTTGATAATTCTCTAATAGCATAATATGTAAATAAATATTATATCAAAAGCATAGGCTTTTGTTATGTATGAAATGTTTTTTTAGTGACTTTCAATCAAGGAATAGATCCATCCCTTTGCTCAACATGACAAGCCCATCAAATGGCCCATAATCATTCTGTACTATTTGTTTTTTCTTTTTGTCAATCAAAAGACTACAATTAACCGATCCATTAACCAAATTTTTACAAAATACAGGCAACGAAACTCGATCTATAAATATGCAAGTGCGCTTAACCACTTGCATCCTACAATTGGTTAATGGTTCATATCATTTTGTAACCACATGAGTCTACCAAAATAAAAACTTACCAAAATAAATCTAAAATACCAAAACAGTCCAAACATTCCTATAAGTAACAATTTTTTTACTTGGCATATATATCATCTACGCCACGTGTACTCTTCACCGCAAGCTGAGATTACGCCACGTGTAACTCATTCCTCTTGACAAGTATCTCCCACAGCCGTTGGATTTCCGAGAAGACATCGTCGGTGGGAAGTTGAAACCTACAAAACGGACACGTGTTCTTCTTACTAAGCCAAGGCAATATACACTTCCAATGAAACAAATGTTGACATGGCATTTCACAAACATCTCTTCCTTCATTCATCTCTTCCTTGCAAATCACGCATTCTACTTCTCCGCCGTTTGAAGCGGTTGTGTTTAAAACCTCAACTGCTCGTAACGCTACTACAGCCGCTTTAGCTGCGGGAACTTTATATCCTTCTTTTTGATCTCTTTGACGAAGATTATTATAGCCTCCCATTATGTCGATAAATCTTTTGCATCTAACTAGGGTTTCTATATAAGGCATTAAGATTCCGGCATCACAAGTCCATAGACCCGAAATGTTACTTAACATGGTGTTAGAGCATGTTTTACCGAGAATTTCTCGCCAGTTTTCAGGAGAAGCTTCGAGAACATCTGGATGAAGTTGATGAGTTTCGCAGAGAAAGAGGAGGAGAACCACCGCGTCTAGATCCCGGAGCTTCATGGTGGCGGCGGAAGAAGGGAGAGAGTGGTGGTTATGGAGGAGAAGAGGATGGAGGAGAGAAAGAAGGTGAGAGGCGATGAGTAATGTTTTGTGAGGAAGAGAGAGGGAGAGGAGGTGGCGGAGAGTGAGAGAGAATAAGGTCGGAGATGAGAGAACGGTGGCGAGACGACGGCGATGGTGGTGGGAGAGAGATAGAACAGAGTGAGTGAGATTTGTTAGGGTTGAAGGAGAAAGAGAGGAGAGTGAGATCATGATGATTGATGTGTTTCCTTCTTCCATATTGGATCTCTTTGTGTGTGTTTCGTTTTCTTACTTCTCTTAACACTTTAACTTTTTAATGAATCTTTGCTTTTATATATATACTTGTGGAGTTGTATGAAGTGATTAGGAATTTGGTGGAAGTAATAATAAAATATTATGACTTTTTTATTAAGGAAAAAAACAAAAGGTGTGTTACAAAAGAGACTATTGTCGGCTTTGCTTGTTTGGGTTTTTGATATAATTGATAGATGTATTTCTGGATTTGGAGAATAAAGGTGAAAGAAGCAATGAATGAAGAGTTGGCAAAAGAACACTTTATTAACTGTTGGTGACAAGCACTTAGCTTACACACTTTATGTTATTAAAAAGTATTTCGTTACACGTTAACCAAATCTTGCTGTAAGTTAATGCGGTGTGGTATAGTGGTAACATTAGAATTTAAGAAGATAGAAACATTTTATTCTGGATTGAAGTGTTTTTAGTTACAAAATTATAAATAGTATTCATTGAGTTTTTTCTATTGACCTGTAAATCCGTTAAATAGACTCAAAAGAAAAATAGTTTGGAGTTTCTAATGTTTATGGTTATGGTGTTTCCGTCAATCCGATTATCTGAGTCATAAAAAATTTATTGGATATAAGTTAATGCGGTATTGTATAGTGGTAACATTGAGAAGGTAGTAACATTTTATTCTGGATTAAATGTTTTTAGTTACAAAATTATTAATAGTATTCATTGAGTTTTTTCTATTAACTCCCGTTAAATCTACTAAAAAAACATAGCTTGGAGTTTCTAATGTTTATGATTAGGGTGTTTCCGTCAAATCCGATTATCTGAGTCATAAAAAATTTCTTGGATATAAGTAAAATTTGGAGAAAGTATTAGAGTCATAGAGAGTTCAATGTGAAGCTAGTGGAGTCGAGTAAGAATTTGGGTAGGGTTGTTTTTATAAATCTATCTACTTGTCCATATGGAATTTGTCTACTTTACAACATAAATCACAAACCCAAAAACCTATCATTCATACCTAATGATCAGATAAGATTAGTTACCGAACTCATATCGTTGCTTAGGACAACGAGATCCTTCTTTATTAGTGGATACGACCAAACAAAAGCAAAAAACCAAGAAGAAGATGATCAAAGTCAAAACTAAGAACAAATGGTTTGGCTAAATCCATTGTCCTTCTACTTTTTCACTGTTTTCCTCAAGAAATAATGTTGATTGTTAATAATTCACATGGCCATACCATTCTCTAACTCTAGTCTCTATGCATTTGTCCCGGTGTGGTGTCCATAGTTTCACAAACTCTCATGTCTCCCAAATCCCTAAACAAGATTGTTGTAGACATCAATATCAAAAAGTCTTCAAAGACTGCTTTGACATTAATACCCTTCATACCACAGAAACAACTTACCAATCTAACAAAAATAAGCTCACCAATTTGATTGATTCATAGCTTAAATGAGGGTTTGGCCACTGAGTTTATTGAATCACGTTTATAGATGTGACCAACAGTCAAATATCTAGATTACTATAAGCATATCAAAGTGACTTAACATGTCCCTAGTCAGAAAATGAACATACTTAACAATGCATCAGAGCTATCAGATCTTCTACACAAACTCTGTAACTCACGAAGGAAGATCAAATATTGTAACAAGATATGATAGCAAGATGCTTCAATTACAAGTAAAGATGACCCACTAGAGAAAAGCAAGTGAGCAATAAAAAAACTCATACTAATATTCTACTACTCTTGATTTCTATGGCACTAGTGAAGAGTGTGCCCCACTAAGCGCTACGAAGTTATTCACTTTCTAAAAGCAAGACGGATCACTTCACCACATGGGCATCCAAAGATAACATCATCACAGCTTTAGTGAAATTACAAGAAAATAATAATCACAGTTAAAAATTGCTTATCTGAGAGATTCAGCTTCTACTTTGAAACATGTACTTATTAATTCATTAAGTCCGAACTGAACCAGATACAAGAGACAACAACAGTATTCTCAGTACTATGGAGTTTTCATATAGAAATTTTAGAAAATCAAATCGACCTAAAACATTCCAAAAGGAAAGACAAAAATGTGCTTTGGATCTCTTACCATTGGAATACACCAAGAGAATGGAAAGGGAACTATGAAACTACTGCAGAACTTGTAACGTGATTCGTTCGTTGAGAAGGAAGTTCCTGTTCTTTGTTATGTATGCGTTCATTGCCTGGGTCTGTGATGTAAAATGCACCAACGCCACCCTCTTAGCTCTTCCAAGCATTTGACTGCACGGTAAAAGATGGCATTAAGGATGTTTCATGTCCTATTTTATCAGTATTCCAGAATTTACTCCACCACACGATTATAGAGCACAAAGATCTGTACATATGATGAGTCAAACAAGATCACATGTTGCTATCTATATAAATGACAGTCCGGAGTTACTCCTCTCATATACATATATTGCTTATGCGAGTCAGGGATATGATTAAACCCAACAGTACAAAAAAATCATTGTAATTAATTAACAAACAGGAAAAGCACTGGGTTTGCAATTTGCAAGGTTGCAGATCCAACTAAGGGGTAATATGGTTTAAGCAAAAGCTAAACAGCGTACAAAGAACATAAGGTTAATCAATAATTACTCACATTGTGAGAAACTGGATGGACCCAGGATGATAGAGACAGCCTGATAAGAACCGATCTATGTCATCTACGATAGCATTCGGCGGAAGCCCATGTAGTGCAACCTAAACAATATACAATCTCATCAAACATTAACTGATACCAATCACAATTTATCTCATACCACTTATTTAAGAACAGGATCTTGATAAAACAATAAGGTATAACAGCAATTATAGCTTACCACTTTCCCCTCATAAGGAACAATCGGATCCCACTGAGAACGAGCAGCCTAATCATAGACAAAGAATCAACATCCGATTAGATAGTCATCTACCATATGACGAATTTCTTCATTACATAAATACAGAATTTATAGACTGTAGAGGATTTTACCCTTTCTAATCTATATAGCTTTCCTTTCTTCGCGATATTACGCAGTGCTCTATCATAAGAAGGAAGTGAAGGGAACTGCACATAACTGATACACCAACATTGTTACAATCTTGTTAATTCGGAATCCAATTTCCCAAGGATTTTGTTACAATAAAGGCAACACTTACACTGCCGCAGGATTAAAGTTTCCACCACGCGCATAGCTGAATTTGAGATCATTCGATGTCACATTGCAGCCCTCAAGTAAGTTCATAACATCAGTTTTCAAAGAAAATTTTGAAAACCCTGAAACTTTCCCATACAACCTTCCTGGAAGAACAAAAATACTATCAAATACTAACAGAAACAAAAAACACACACCCTTCTTTAGTGCATATTCCATGATTATATAAGACAAGACATGGTGTTGTAGTGAGCTAAATTCCCAAAATCATATATTACAGAATTCTTCTACACTTTACATTAATCAAACTAACTAATAGTCCTGCACAAAACTTAGACAATAGTAGTAAAAAAATACTAGAGACATGGAATAGAAACTAAAACCTTCTCCTGAAACTCTGTTGGATCCATCAACAGGAGGTAATGGAGAGGAAGGAGTCTGCTCCGTCGCAGTAGATAGACATTTCCTCCACTCCTGAAGAAATGGGTTGATCACCGGATTCAATTGCCGGAGATACAAACTCGATTTGATTGCACTACGAATCAAACTCATCTCGATCACCGGAAAATGTTTAGGGCTTTTCTCTACAATATCTCAGTGACGACAATTTGAAACACAATATTCGCGTCTTAAACGACACCGTTTCACATTAAAAATAAAAAGCCCACATAGTAGTAATTAAAATAAGGCCCAAGCCCAATAACAGTACAACATCACGGTCCATAGTTTAATAATAGAAAAAATGTTTCACTTGTATTGAATTTAACAATAACAACAACTAAAAATTGGAAAACTATTTCGGAAAATCAAAAGGACTTTCTCCTTCATAATTTCCACTAGGTGAATACTCACAAACCACTAAGAATCCAAGCCCATTATTACACTTCGTTTGAGCACATCCAACGGCTGTAGTTGTTCGCCAAACAATCTGTGTATAGTGACCACACATCTCACCAAGCTTACAAGTATTACTCTTACGATCATAATTCAAACTTTCAGCCATCCATTTAGAAACAACTCTTCTCGGTGACCAATTCGCACTCTTTTGATACCAAAATATATTCTCTCCATGAGGCCCATTTGAATGGGCCATTTTACAATCAGATTTACGTTGTTTGGCCCAATTAGCTGCATAACGGGCCAAGCCTTTATCCCAAATGAGTTTTGTTACGCCTGAACTTACACGAGCTTCGTTATGTGCGGCTAAAAACTCTGTAATTTGTTTGTTTCTTCTTCCTCTGTTCATGGCTCGTCGTGCGGTTGCGTCTATGGCTTTCGGGTTTCGTGTGAAAACTCTTCCGGTGGAGTGAGCTTCGCCGGAAAATGTTAGAAGGAGGAGGAGAAAAGAGGAGATGGAGAGACAAAAAGTAGACGACGACATTATCTCTTTTGTCTTCGTCTTTTTTTTGTCTCTCAAATCTCAATCTCTCTGTTTCTCGGATTTTTTTCTTTTTACTTTTCGAAGTATTTATCATTCGGTTTTGGATTTGCCATTTTTTAATGAGTTTTGACAGTTGTATTATTTGTTCGTTTTTTCAGGTTTTTTTGTTATTCTTGATATATAATTTGTTCAAAAGTAATCTGTCCATACAGAACATATGTAATGTAATCTGATTTTTTTCCGTTGAATTTTGAATATTCAAAATATTAATAAATTCGGTAAAAATTTGAGCTTTTGAGCTGTTTCAATGTAAGATATGAAAATTATTATAAAAAAAAAATTGAAAATTATTTTCCTCTGTAAATTTTTTGAGTTTTTACTCATTTTAGAGGGTGGCGTGAGCCGCACGTGTATCTATTTCCTTCTTTTCTTCTTCCTCTGTTTCATTTGCAGTGAAAAAATAAACAAAAAAGTCAATCAAACAGAAATAAAAATGTTGATTCGGAATCCATTGATCTGGAGAAATCTTCTTTTGTGGTCTATCATTCACATTTGGATTCCAGGTAACATACACACATCGTAAATTTTGATTTCAAAAAATGTAAATCTATGTAAATAATTTTCCCGGGAAAAAACAGTTTAATTCGTTATGATGTTTTGTTTCCAGATAAATCAAAGAATCTGTGAATAAATGTTGTTTCATCTCCAAATTGTAGGTCTTGTAAGAGCACAATTCATCACATTAAACTCAATTGAGATATTCACAAAGCATGACTGGTTTAAGCTCAAACACACAGTCTACTTTCAATGCAAAGGAGAGAACAAAACTGTTCTTCCAGATGTTACTAAAACCGTTTTACCTTATACAAATTTCGCGGTCAGGAATCATGGCAGGCTTGTTCCATATCTCTTTTATTTGAATCTAGAATGTTAAACATATATGTGTCTTCTCTAAATTTGCTTATTACAGCCAATGACTGAACTCAGTGGTGTAAAGTGTAAGCGATGCGGAATCTATGAGCAAGTCAGCCTTGTTTCAGATAAGGAGTTTGATGAATGGGAAGTTTGTCCTGATGATTTCTCTGCAAGCCAAATCTATACGCATTTTAAAGAAAAGGAGATGAATGCTACATTTGTCTGTCATGGTTGTGCCAAGCTCAAACCTGGTGAGTAATATCTGCATTTGTGTTTCCTGTCAAAAGAAACCAAAGGATATGATGATCAGAAGATGAGGCATATATATGAATTGGTACAAAGTTAATGTGTGTAGAATCTGCTCAAGCGATGACGGGTATTAGTCCAAAAGAGGAAGGAGTAAACAGCATAACAGTTATAATAGCGATTGTGGCAGGCGTATTGTGTGCAACTCTTGTTGTGGTTGGAGGCATTTTTGTGTTCAGGCACTCACAAAGGATGAATAAGCAGCGAGATCAAGCTAGGTTTATGCAGCTATTTGAAGAAAGTGATGAACCTGAAGATGAACTTGGACTTGAACCTGTCATATGATATGGTTCTAAGCAGGTTCGTCCAAGATTTATTGCCTAGAGACTTTTGGTTTTTAATCAATTTTGCAGCTCTATAAGGGACGAGGATTGTCTATAGAAAATCTCAGCTTCTCTTTCCCATAAGTGTAGGACTCAGTCAAATAATCCTAATCCAATACTATAAGGCTTATTGTACACACTGGATTCACAAGTGCATTAATGAAACTTACAAGGTATGTATTACTAAGAACAGAACTGAATCAATACCAGCATTTCTGACTGTTAACTCGAGCTCGAACTACTCCTGATTGCACGGTTAAAGCTATCTAGCTCTTTGGATTCAGGGCCATATATCGTCTTAATGGTATCAATACAACAGCTACAACATAAAAAACAACAATGGTGAGTTTCCTCTCAATTCCATGTCTTCCACATTGTTCAATTATACGATCATCAGTTTGGATACACATTGAATTTGGCTTCAGAAATCTCAATCTAAGAGCTTATGCAAGCAAAAACCATAACTACAGAGAATCATTCATGTACCTGCAAGCTTCCTTGTTGAATTTTTTTCCTTCAATACCATAAAGAGTCTGAAAAACCTCTGGCTCAACACGGCAAAAATATGGACGATCTTTATAAATCGAGCATTTTCGTGTAGCTTTATCGTAGTTTACACACCATCCATCATTCCCAATCATGCTTCGATACAGCTGAATCAAACTCAAAAACATTAATTCTGACAGAGGAAATTCGTCGAACGAGTGGTGGGTGAAACAAACAAACCTCAACATCATCAGGATTTTCAAAGATTTCGTCAGGGGTTGCAAAAGCAAAGTCCTTAGCAAGCTTACAACAAGCTCCACAACCTTCGATACATTGCCACGTCAAATCCTTCGTTGTTCTGCCGGAGAAACCGGTAGAAGTCGTCGTTGGTTGTTTATTATCCGGCTTGGTTTTCTTTGCTTTAGGTTGTGAAAGTTGGGACTTTCTCGTAGAAGAGATAATCATCGTGCTCATTGGTGTCGCAGATATCGCAAGAGAAGGAAACATTTTTGGCGCAAAATTAAATGATAGAATTCGAGATAAGAGCTTAATTTGTTAAAATATTATATTTATTAGAGTAAAAAATGATATTGTCCATATGACAAAAAAAAAGTAAAAAAATAAAATAAAGTGATTTTTTTTAGGTAAAATAAAGAGAACTCGCAGAGTTGCAGAGTTGCTATCAATATAGTAGTTAGGATAATCCAGCTAATGATTTGACATTATAATTCGATTTTTTATGGTAATTTTAAAAAAAAATTCCGATGGTGGGTTTTAGGTTATGAATCGAGGTTTCTCGGTCCAATGTTGACAAAAAAAATAGATAAAGAGAAGTTAATCAAAGTAAGTTTATAAATTTCTTCTTCTTCAATTCAATCTTGTTTTTTTTTCTGTAATTCTTTTAAGGATCTCGATTGATCTAGTTCATGTTTTACTTGTTAAGAAGAAGAAGTTGCTCGTCGTCAAAAATAAGAAGTTTTACTTGCTAAATAAGAAGTTTTTCTTGTTAAAAAAGAAGTTTCTCCAAGTTTTAACTTAAATTTTGCAAAATTTTATTCTTGACACGATTAATTTTAGTGTAGGCAATGATGATTCATATCATTAGCACATTATCTCTTATCGATCTCAAATCCATAGCATGTTCCCAAATATTGATTGTCGTCAAAAAAAAATGTTTGTTAAGAGTTTATAAATGAGGGATGAGCAGAAGAAACAATTAAACTACTACAAAACTATCCAAAACCAATCCCAAGATCGTAATTATATATTAATTATTGGTCTTAATATTTTAAAATTTTGTTTATAATCATTAAAATCCCTTTGTTATTTGATAGAAGATGTTAAAAAAAATTATCATGTGTTATTCAACTAAAATGAATTTAAATAACTTTAGGGGGAGATTTTGCCGCTTTGCACGTCTTCCTCGTCGAGATCATGATATTTAGGTTATTCACTTTTGGTATTTTAATTAATTTGCAATCCGAAATTTTAAGTGTAGGCTTTATTCATTCATTCTTTCATCAATTCTTAATTATTACTCGTCAAGGTATCTATTCCATTCATTATTTTATCATTCTAAATTTGTTGCATGTGTATATCAATCATATACCATCGTGCCATTATATGTAGTAGAGCCAAAAAAAACTCAAGATAGTACTTGAATACAAACCTCATCACCTCATTGTGATGTATAAAGGATTTTAAATAGCTCTCATAGTCGAATATAGCCAAACTTAAAACAGCTATAATATTCTATCTGAGTTCAAACTACCCAAATTATAAATAATAAAATTAAAATATCATTTCGATGGCTTTCATTCGGCTAATTAAATGGTTGTTGTATCTATTAGATGGCTATATATATATGGTTGTTCTTGTAGTTCATGTTTAAAGTGATATTTCATCAGACTCAGCATTGCTAAGGAGTTCCAAACAATTTCAAAGATGTGATTCCACACAATCTCAATGCTTTTAAAAAGAAGAAGAAGTTGCTCGTGGTCAAGCACAAAGCCACAACAAAATAAACCCAATATTTTGTAGCCTAGCTTCATGAGAGCATGAAGAATAATTTGAAACTCGTCGCTATGTATATTGTGGCCACGTCTGTCAGATTCTTTAGCAACTAGATGGAGATGGGATAATAATTGAAGACCTTTTTACCTGGTTTAGTCATTTCCGATGAGCAAACAGCTTTGTTGTTCGGATAGATTCTCCGGCAATACTCATTTCATCGACATTAAACTCATGTGTGCCAAAGGTTGGTAGAATCACATGTGTCCACCTGTTCAGTTTAATTGTAAGACACATCATCCGAAACATAACGTCTTGCACCCTACTTTAGATTCCTTATAATCTTATGCGTACTTGTTTTGTTGTACTAAGGTTAATATGAAAAACTAAAAGCTCTTTGACGAAGAAAAAAAAGAAGAGCACAACAATAAACTGCAGTAAAACACAAGAGATATCTTCACTTTGAAACAGCAATAAACTCAAATTTTTACTAAACTTAATTCAATCAAATCAATAATTAATTGGTTGTTTTTGTTGTTGTTAAATTGTGATTTCACCTGAATCAACATCGATAATGATCTCCCAGCAAGTTCAAATGTGCGAATCCCCAACAAGCGCAAAGCTTTGAAGAAGAAGAAGAAGAATAAGAAAAAGTTGGTCGAGATCAAAAAGGAGAAGATGAAGAAGAACGAGAATAAGTTGGTCGAGATCAAAAAGAAGTTGGTCGAGGTTAATATAATTAAAGTACTAGGTTAGGTTATTGTAGCTATTGAATTACTATAATTGAATTGTGATTTCACTTGAGTCAGCATCGTTAAGGATCTCCAATCAAGTTCAATGATGCAATTCCTCCACAAGCCCAAAGCTTTTAAAAAGAAGAAGAAGAAGTTGCTCGTGGTCAAAAATAAGAAGTTTTTCTTGTTAAATAAGAAGTTTCTCCAAGTTTTAACTTAAAATTTGCAATATTTTATGGAATAATTGTCCAAAACACACATTTTCAAATTATAATTAAGTCAATAACCTAAAACCCTAAACTAACCATTATCCAACATATTTTATATAATACTGCCAAACTAACCTTTAAATTTTATTATTATTATTATTACTTTTTTTTTTTGCTTTTTAATATCTTATTTCCTCCTTCATTTTATATATATTATATCTTTTCATAAAAAACTAACTCAACTTCAATATTTCTTTCAAAATGAATATTTTTTATATAAAAATGACAGTATTATTAACAAATTTTATATAAAACATTAGTATATAAAATGTCTGTTTGATATAGTATACCTATTTTCTTATTAAATGATTAATTTGTATATAATGTTTGAAAACATCTCATCAACTTTAATTTGTTTGTTCTTCTATTTTTCTTTCCTTTTTTTTCATATCTTCATCATACTCTCTACTCATCATTTTTTCATCCTCCTTCTCTCCTTCCTCTTCATCATCCTCCTTATACTCTTTCTCCTTTCTTCCTCCTCCCCATCTCTTCCTTTTCCGCTCCTCTTCTTCTACTCTCCCCCTTACTCATCTTCCTCTTTCGTATAGTTGTACTATATAAAATTACAATTTTTAACAGTTATTAACTAAATTTATATAGAACACCAGTATATAAAAGATCTATTTGATATAGATTTTTTATATATTAAATGATCAGTTTGTACATAATGTTTGAAACATATGATTTTTAATTTATTTATTCTTCTATCCTTCTTTGTTTTCTTCATATTTTCTTTTTTCTACTTATCATATTTTCCTCCTTCCCATACTCTTTCTCCTCTTCCTACTCTTCACATGATCCTCCTCCGCCTCCTCTTCTTCCTCCGTGTCCTTTCCTCCTCCCATCATTTTCCTTTCTTCTCCCTCTTACTCATCTTTCTCTTAGTAAAGTTATACAATGTAAAATAAAACATATAATTTTAAAAATTATTAACTAATATTATATATAATATCAGTATATAGAATTTTTATTTGAAAGCCTTACTTTTACTTGTGGATAAAAGACTAGTGGGTCAATTCTTTCATCCACGTGAGCAAGATTATGTTTTTTGTTGATGTTGCAAATTATCAAAATCAAATTAGGAAGGGTGTTAAGTAAAAAATAGGATAGTGTTATTGACTTAATTAGTCAAATATGATGGCTATATTTTTAATTAATATAGTAAAATGTAATATTTAGCAAATTAACCCATATTTTATTTTTGACACGATTAATTTTATTGCATGCAATGATTCACATCATTAGCACACTATCTCTAATCGATCTCAAATCCATAGAATGTTCTCAAATATTGATTGTCGTCAAAAAAATGTTTTTTAGAGTTTATAAATGAGGGACGAACAAAATAAACAATTAAACTACTACAAAAGTATCCAAAACCAATCCCAAGATCGTAATTATATACATTGTAATTATTCGTCTTAATATTTATAGTAAGTGTTGTTTATAATCATTAAGATAATAATACCTTGACGACGATGATAGGTTAGTAACATTCTTGGGATTGGTTTTATCTTGGAATGTTCCCACATTATAATTATTCGTCTTAATATTCCGTCGTCAATGTATTAATTATCTTTATCATTCTGAATTTGTTGCATGTGTATATTAATCATATATCCATCGTGCCATGATTTGTAGTGTAGTGCAAAAAAAACTCAAGTTAGTACTTTCAAACCTCATCACCACATTGTGATTTATAAAGGATTTTATATAGCTCTCCTGGTCGAATATAGCCAAACTTAAAACAGCTATAATATTCTATCTGAGTTAAAACAACCCAAATTATAAATTATAAATATATCATTTCGATGGCTTTCATTTGGCTAATTAAATGGTTGTTGTATCTATTTGGTGGCTATATATGGTTGTTCTTGTAGTTCATGTTTAAAGTGTTATTTCATCACTCAGCCTTGCTAAGGAGTTCCAATCAATTTCAAAGATGTGGTTCCACACAATCTCAATGCTTTTAAAAAGAAGAAGAAAGGAAGTTGCTCGTGGTCAAGCACAAAGCCACAACAAAATAAACCCAATATTTTATAGCCTAGCATCATGAGAGCATGAGTTTTTTTGAGTTGATGTTTTAGAAGAAAGAAATTTGTTTTTTTTTAGTTTATGTTTTCAAATTTCTATGCAAAATTTATTGTATATTTAGTGTTTTTGACTATTTGAATTACACTTATTGATTTGTGTTTAGGTTGTTTTGAAATTTGTAATAAAACATATTTTGTATAGGAAAAATAAAATAATCAATGTTTTCTTAACATGTGTGAAATTTTTAAAACATTAACTAAAACTAAACAGAGCGAGTATAATATATTCGATGATTACTCCCTCTCTTCTTTATTAGTTGATGTTTTAGAAAAAATATTTGTTTTTTTTAGTTGATGTTTTAAGATTTCTATGCAAAATTTATTGCACTTTTGGTATTTTTGACTTTTTAAATTTCTGCAGATTGATTTGTGATTGGTTAAACTATTTTGGAATTTGTGATAAACTATATTTTGTTTAGAAAAAATAAAACAATTAATAATTTCTTAATATGTGTAAAAAACCTAAAACATCAAAGAATATTATTTTTATTGTTATTTGTAACTCAAAGCTTTAAATAGGCGTTGTGATACAACATAATCACCAATACAATTCATTAGGCTAAAATCTCTTGTTGATTATATCATATATTTCTTAGCTAAGCTAAATATTTTAAAAGGTTTAATGAAAATTAAACTTAAGGTACATAAATTAAAGTTCCATTTAATGAGAAAAATGAAGGGATTTGTTTTTGGAAAAATCAAATGGGGAAGAAAATGAATCTTGTCTTCGTAGAGTGTAAATACAAAAATCTGAATTTGTTTAAAATTAAATAAAACATGTATGCTATGTTTTAGTCTATAAATTGATCAAAAATGAGTTGTAAAACAAAAACTTAAAGTTTATAATTCGATTGACCAAAAATAAATGTGTAGGAAACACATAAAATCTAGTAGTATGGATATTAACTATATTTGTTTCTTAATTTCTCGATATGAATTTTTTTTCTATTTTTCTTTCAAAAGTCTTGAAAATTTTGGTCGGTTTATTGTTTCGTGTGTTTAATGTTATGAATAATTTTTAGGTTATGGATTTTTTTAATATTGTCTACAATGTAGGTTTTAATATTAGTATATATTATAAAGATTCTTGATCACGGAATCCTATTTTTCAACTTTTTTTTTGCTTTTTCTTTTTAGATATTGTTTTTAGGTTTACAGAAAACTTTAGTTAATGTTTATAGGAATTGATATTTTAATCCGGTTTCTCTCTTAGAATTATTCACAATGCAAATCTAAATTTGAGTATTATAAGAATAGTCAATCACAAAATTATCTTAGTTTCTTATGATTACAACTATTTTTATAACATAGGATCATATAAACATTGTGTAAAGTACTCTAAAAAAAAGTAAAGAATGATGATTTTGTGCACCAGTTATACAATACTTAGAGTAAGACATTAATTAATCACCTATAACTATTCATAACATTCAACCTAAAAGTAATGTTTAAAGTTTCAAAGATTAATGTGGAAAATTGAAAATAAAAACAAAAGTAATTTGTACAGAATTAATAATTTGAAATACTTACTCAGATAAAAAGTCGAAATACTAAAATTAGTAAAAGAAATTTAGCATTATCAATAAAACAATGGCCTTGATTGGAATGTGTTTCTATAGTAGATTTTGATTTTTGTTTTTGCTAAAAAAAAACTACTTTTTAGTGGTTTTGGAGATTTGTTTTTCAAAAACTAGTTTTTAACAGATTTTGCTATTATAACATAAAACCAAAAAGATCAAGTTTGTCCACTCATTTCGAAATTTTGCTATTTTGAAATTTTGTTCTATAAATAGCTTGGCATGAATCTGAATGAAAACACCAATTAAAATAGCCTAAAGCAAAGGAGAGCCACAAATATAACAATATGAACACCTTGCAAAACAAATTAAACAAGAATGGAACAAGTTTTGGAATCACCTGTTAACCAAAAAAAAAGAGAAAAGAAGAAGAGGTTTCATGAAATACAGTCGTGTTGACAATCTTCGAACCATTAGTGGGTTTCATTCAATCAATTACCAATAGAGCAAAGGAGAAGAAGAGGAACAGAAGAAACAGAAAAAGGACTGGGAAGTGTATGAGGAAGCTGTGTCCAAACATTGACAAAGATGATGGTTTGGAGACGGTCTTGGAAGTTCCGATACCGGAGGAGATGTTTTCCGGTATGGGTAATAACATTGCGAGATGGCAGAATATGATGACATGGATGAAAGCTCAAACCTCTGATAAATGGTCCCAACCTCTTATCGCTGCTCGTATCAATGAGCTTCAATTCCTTCTTTATCTTGTTGGCTCGCCTCTTATACCTCTTCAGGTTCAAGTTGGTCACTCTGTTCATAAGCCTGTCAAAGATTGCTCCATTGTAAGTCATACATACTTATTGTGCAATCAATTGTTAGAATATCCTACATCGTTGGTCAATATATAATCATGAGTCAATTCTCTTCCTTCGAGCTAGCTTTTGGATGTGAGATAAGTCTTTATTATTATTGTATCACACGTGAATGTCTAGTCCCACAAACTTTACGTTTTTGTACATTAATTACGTCATATTACACATCAGACATAGAATCATTAAAGTGACCTCAAATTTCGATGTGGAATATGTCACCATATCTAACAATGTTTCTTGAATGAATACGATTGCAGCAAGCTTCGACCGCGAAATACATAGTGCAGCAGTACATAGCAGCGACGGGAGGACCAGCGGCGTTAAACGCCGTGAACAGTATGTGTGTCACGGGACAAGTGAAGATGACAGCGTCGGAGTTTCATCAAGGAGATAATTCCGGTTCTAATCTTAAAAGCAATGATGAGATGGGTGGTTTCGTCTTATGGCAAAAAGATCCAGGTCATTGGTGTTTGGAGCTCGTAGTCTCTGGCTGTAAAGTCATTTGTGGAAGTAATGGTCGAATTTCATGGCGACATTCCTCTAACCAACAAATTCCAACGTCTACAGGAACTCCGAGACCTCTCCGCCGGTTTTTACAGGTATTAATCCGGTTATTAGAAATTTTGGTGTAAATCGGTTATGTTGAACCGGTGGTTTAATTTTATTGTTATTATTATCCGGTTAGGGGTTAGATCCTCGTTCGACGGCGAATCTGTTCCTCGACGCGACGTGTATCGGTGAGAAGATAATCAACGGTGAGGATTGTTTTATCTTGAAGCTTGAAACGAGTCCGGCGGTTCGAGAAGCTCAAAGTGGTCCAAATTTTGAGATCATTCATCATACGATTTGGGGTTATTTCAGTCAGAGATCAGGATTATTGATTCAATTTGAAGATTCGCGATTATTGAGAATGAGGACGAAGGAAGACGACGATGTTTTCTGGGAAACTAGTGCTGAGTCAGTGATGGATGATTATCGTTACGTTGATAATGTGAACATTGCTCACGGCGGGATAACATCTGTTACGGTTTTCCGGTACGGTGAAGCGTCGGCCAATCATCGGAGACAAATGACAGAGAAGTGGCGGATTGAAGAGGTTGATTTTAATATTTGGGGTCTTTCGGTTGATCATTTTCTTCCTCCAGCGAATTTGCAGATTGGAAAATAATTAGATTCTTTTCTTTTCTTTTTGAACATTCGTTTGATCAAATTTCATGAATTTTTGTTAGTTAATATAAATTATAATCAATTGTGTCGTTGCATGATTGCATTTGAGATTCTCTCAATTCCAAAATCTTTTACACACACAATTGTAAAATTATGAAGTTTTTTATGATTACATGATAAAATTCTTTAAATACTACAAAATTATATGGTGAGAGAAATTCGAGTATTACTATTATCCTAAATTATTTTCGTTCTATCGTTTAACCACTCATTTCGAAATTTTGCTATTTAATAAAAGGTTTAATGAAAATTAAACTTAAGGTACATAAATTAAAGTTCTATTTAATGAAAGGAAATGAAGGGATTTGTTTTTGGAAAAAAACGTGGGGAAGAAAATGAATCTCGTCTACCTAGAGTGTAAATACAAAAATCTGAATTTGTTTAAAATTAAATAAAACATGCGTGCTATGTTTTGGTCTATAAATTGATCAAAAATGAGTTGTAAAACAAAAACTTAAAGTTTATAAAATAGAATAAGTAAAAATTTAAAGAAGACTATATAATTCGATTGACCAAAAATATATGTGTATGAAACACATAAAATCTAGTATCATGGATATTAACGATATTTTGTTTCTTAATTTCTCATTATGAATTTTTGTTTTCTATTTTACTTTCAAGAAGTCATGAAAATTTTGGTCGGTTTATTGTTTCGTAGTGTTATCTATCTTTTAAATGTATATAGCAAGATTGTTTACCTATTACTTATACAACTAAAAGTATTAAGAACTTTGTTTTCGGCACCAGAAATTAGAAAAACCTAAGTTATCCGCAAAATGATATTAGCAGAAATTATTAGACATGAACTGCCGTAGCTGCTTTTATAAATCATATTCTCTTATATGAGTCGTAAAATTATAAATGACTGCATAACCAATCAATGATGAACAAATTCAAAGAAAGCAACCAAGTATAGCCTCTAGAGAAAGCATTTCTAAACTCTGAATTATCAAGCTGCATCAACGACACACGTGACACACGCGTGCCGGTTCGTCCTGTTCGAGCCACATACGTAACTCTCTACAAGTGGCCTGAGTCCGACGCTGAGTTTGTCCGGTCCGTTCGTCGTGAAGGTGGTGCACCAGCTTCACGTGTAGTTGATAGCATATCTTGTAGACAGATGTATCTTCGAAGCTACACGTTCTCTAGAGAAGACGATGAGAGCAAATCGGAGAAAGTGACTTCACCAACACAGACTTCATGTTTAAGGAGAGTTAAGGAAACAGCGTCGTTTCGAAAGAACGTCGTCATACACTACGAAAACAGTCAATTTGCTACGGATTTTTGTGATGGAAGAGAGTTCTGCATCTGGAGGGATGTCGACTATACAGAAGGACCAAATATACGCAAAGGTAAGATTGTTTTGAATCCTTTCATTTATTATATTGTTTATATTTAATTATTAAACAAAAATTAAAATATATTCCATTTATTAGATTGTTCCTCGTAAAGAGGGGAAAATATTCGGAACCGGTTCACTCGGGTCAAGAATTGAGCAATGTTAATCGCCCCAAGGATTCTCTCAATCATCTGGTGCTTCTGATAGTCTGAGAGAGTTAGTAGACCGTCAGGCGCAGCAGTTAGATCGGACGAACGGTGAGTTAGCTAAGGCAAAGAAGAAAAATCGAAATTTGATCGACTGTGGACTTACATGGCGAAGAAAAACCCTGAGTTAGCTAATATGTTTGCGGAGCTAGATGCCGAAGAAGAGGGATCCGAATCGGGGAATGCGGACCAATCAGATTGATTTTAGTTTTTTTTTTTTTTGTAAAATATTTTTTTTAATTTATTAGAATTTTATTTCTTTTTAAGTATATAATTTTTTTTAAAAAATATAATTTTCCGTTGCAAAGCTGTAGCAAGAGAGTTGTCGCAGAGATGTCGCAAGTCTTTACGTCGAAAAAATATTGCAAGACAAGACGTCGCAAAAACGTCGCAAGATAAATGACGTCGCAAAACCGTCGCAAGATGTGACGTCGCAAAAACGTCACACGAACAATCGTTGCAAAAACGTTGCAAAAACGTCGCAAAAAAGGGTCGTTGCAAATACGTCGCAAAGCAAGGTCGTTGCAAAAACGTCGCAAGAATGAGTCGTTGCAAACACATCGCAAAGGCGTAGCAGGATTTGCAACATCCCTGCGACGTAAGCCTTTGCTACACGTTTGCAACATCGAAATTCTGTCGCAACATTTACGACGTTTCTACGACGTTCCTGCGACTTTTTCCCTTTGCAACTAACGAATTGCGACAGATTTTTTGGTATCGCAAGGGCGTATCAAATCGCTATTTGTGACGGCCTTGCAACGTTTTTGTCCATCGCAAATGTCCAGTTTTCTTGTGGTGGTAGTGAGAAGAGAAGAGTTAGAAAGAAGAAGAAACAATAAGAAGCTTGGTCTGTTATGTTTAGGTTTTTTCGAAGGTTATTGTCTTGTGCTGCTACTGTAGATGTTGTTGATCCTAATTAAATTGAGTTAATTACTTTTTATATATAATTACTTTTAAGAATTTTCCTGAAAGGGTTTATCTACTTCTTCTTTTTTCGTTTGATTTTGTTTTTGTGTTTAGACTTGTATTATAGAATTTTTATGGTATGTTTTGCTCTAAATAGTTATATTTTGTTTAAATAGTTATATCCCAAAAGATAAAAACTCTCTTGTGTTGATCTAAATTTTATACGTTTTGGGAATCTTCCATGTTATTAGGGAACTAAAGTTATGTTTAATTTGATTTCTGATAGCAAATTACGGAAGTTATTAACTTGTAGTTGTGGGACATCGTGATTTTCCAACTTTTTAAAAGAACTACGAATTGCAAGCAATTAATCAAATATACAAAACATTTATGGAACATATAAAAAAAATAGAAAAAACAATTGAATTATTTCGCGGGGAATTTGAGCATCGAATGCTTATGGATTTACTAAAGCTATAAAACAAAGTTGTTCCCTTGCAAAAGAAGATTCGTACGCAAAAACAGATATTGTTTCTAACACTACAAGTAAAAAGTTGTATTGAAACGAAATATTTCGTCACAATAATGTATATTTCGTCAAATATTCTTATAAATCTGTGAAGGTTGGTAAATAATTACAATATAAACGTTGCAAATGTATATTCGTAACAAAAACATCACAATACTGGTGACAGAAAAAATATAGTAACAATTTCATCACAAATTGTTATGAAATAAAGTCACAATAATTTTTTTTTAAAACGTAACAAATAAATTTTATAACAAAAATGTATATAAAACATATAAATAGATAAAGTCAATAAAACCTCAAAATGATTCTGAAGATAACAAGATAAGAGATTAAGGTTTGGATCATACTGATTTTAAGACTTCCCCCGCACCTCTAACAGCCTATTATTATAAGTCTGGAAAGCACTAATCTGAAATGTTAGCAATCAATAGACAGAAGCAGAACAAACTAAACCTGATGATGTTCAAGGCCACCGAATCTATAAACATAAGAGATTTTTTTTTGGATACAAAATCTCTCTATTCTTCAATCTAACTGCTCTTTTCATTACAATCACAAACTGCATAAAGTTTCCATTTAGGCTTGTTTTCATGTAACTCAGGATCTGACATCACTTAAGCTGTAAATGATTTTTAGAACCTTCAATCCTATTTGCAATCACCCAATAACACATAGTTCCAAGTGTTGAAAACAATGATCCCAATTGCCAAAGACTTATGATGATCTCCAACAACAACAAAAGACAGTGATAAGAATGCAGCTGAGATCATAATGCAAGCCATCCACACTAGTTTGTTGATTATCGCCACCATTTGCTTTTTTGCTTTCCTCTCTATAACCACCACTGATGTCTGAACCACAACTACTGCTAAAGAGATGAAGAGTGCAAAAGAATCAAACACAAAAGAAGATCACAAACTCCGGTTTTGAAGCTGTTTTTGCTTCTCCAACTGTGAATCCTGAAGGAACTTCTTTCGGTTTATCCATATATTGGCCTGGAACGGTGAAGGTAGCTGCAAAAGTTACGGTTGCTGTGAGAATGGACACCAGTGTTGTGGAGTTTATAGCGTTGTTGAGTCCTTCAGTGTGAATTTTGTTAACGCGTTAGGCGATTCCTTAGATCTCTCTTCTCGTTCTTCCGGTTTTTTCAAAGCTGAGTAAGAACCTCGTGTCCTATTTCACTAACAGTTTCTTTCAGTTTCAGAGTAGTCAAAATTCCAGTGATGTTGTTTTCCTGTGTGAGGAAGCCTCTAAAGCAAACCGAGCCACAGCCGACTTATCTAAGGTTATAGTAGCCTTCTGTTTGTGCTTAAAACCTGGTGGATATCCGTGGAATTTATAGCACTTAACCACAGTATGGCCTTATAACCGCAATGAGAACAGATTAGACGTTGAGATTTGGAACTCCCGTAAGAGACGTTAACACTGGCAGCTGAAGAAACTTATCCTATAACTTGAAAAACTGTAAGGCCGTGAACTGGTTGGATGCTTCGTTGATTGTAGTCCTGATCTAACAGATGATAAACTTTTGACAAATTTGGCACATCTTTCTTCATGGTTATCTGACTTCTAATGTTTGAAAAAGAGTCATTTAGGCCAGCCAGGAACTTGATGATGCAAGCATCTTCATTCTTGGTTGAAACTGCCTTGCAACACTTACAATTGTGACAAGTCTTGACACAATCCGTGGAGTCTAAATCATCCCATAACGTCTTCAGCTTTGTATAGTAGTTTGAGGATCCATTGACCCTTGCTGCAGTGACCAAATTTGTTGTGAAAGTTGATATGATCTTGGCAGATTGGTCACATGATACCGACTCAACAAATCTTTCCAAATGGTTGAAGCATCATCAAATGACTGAATTTAGTATCCAAGACTTGACCCATTGCATTACAGCGAGACCAGATTCTGTAGTGAGTTCTGGGCAAACATCCATCAGCAAATCCTAGATTACTCTTGCCATCTAAAGCTATGGTAATTGCAATGCTCCATGTATTGTAATTCAACCCATCTAACACTTCAGATACAAAAGAAGTACCTGGATTATCACCACTAGTCAGATAATCTAGAGAATATTGAACACCATCAAATTCCAAAGAATCTTGATCAAGAACACGAGTCTTAGGTTCGAGAAGACTGAAAGGAGAGACGTTGTTTGCATTTTGTGTAGGAGTATCAACAATAAGCCCAGGCATTGATTCGGAATTTACAGATTTTGCAGTGGTCGTGCTTTTCTTCTTCGATGAAGAACCATGACTTGCAGTAGCAGGGCGAGGAATGGCGCGTTTAGCTCGGCGAAGAGTCACCATTGAAGAAAAAGAAAAAAATCTAGTTCGATTAGAGACTAAATCCGGCGGAATAAACGGTAGAAAAGTTCGAAAATCGAGATTTAACGGCGGAATATCCGGAAAAGAAAGAGAATCAATCCGATGAACAGTAAATCGTCGGTGAAAAGTGAAGAAGAGGAGTCACGAAATGGCGGAAGCGGTAAGGATCGACTGTTGAAGCCATAGATTCATTCTGTTAGAAAGAAAACAAGACATCATCGTACAAAGGAAGAAGAAGGAGATTGAAATTCTTCTTGTCTAATGAATCAAAGTAAACCAGAAAACAAAACCCGGTTCACTAACATCAAACCTATCTAAACCGAAATTTTGCAGCTGGCTTGATGGATCTTGCGTTCTGAAGAAGCGGTACAATGTCATGCAGCGAAAAAGATCTTCACTTTGATACAACAAACCAAATCAAATCAATTACCGGTTCTCGGTTAATTTTTTTTGCATCAAATTAATTACCGCTTCTCTGTTAAGTTTTTTACAATTATATGCAAAGGTGTGTTTCTTTTAGAAAAATTTACCCCAAATGTCATTTTATAATCCGAAATTATCTCAAATGCCATCAATTTACAACTCTTCACTTTTACCATAAATTCAGATTTTGTGGTATATATGAAATTACAAATATACTCCTGAAGTTTGGTCAAAATAGACGGTGGTCATACCTGTTAGACGTCCATGACGACATCAATATTCTGCTCCTATGGATTAGACGTCTAGAAAAGACAAGTTCATTTCAGAGATCAGAATAATCATACTCTTTGTTTTGAGCAATTGTCACGTGTCAGGAATTGGTTGTGCCAATACAGATAGACGTCCATGGTAGACAACAATATCTCGGACAAATGTGTTAGACGTCCAAAAAAGACAAGTTCATGCTAAAATCAGAATTTGTTTACACTTCGTTTTAAGCAATTGTCACGTGTTAGTAATCTATTTACGCGACATTTACTTTCACGCTACACGTGTTAGTCTGTCAATTAGGGACATCTAACCTATATGTCCACTGCTTTTTTCACTCACCTTCAAGGATAAATTCTTCTTTTAACTCAATTCGTTTTTGCCACAAAAAAATACTTTTATGGCACTAAAAATAAATTAAAAATGATAATGGCATTTGGGATCATTTTAGGTTTATAGATAACATTTTCTACAAAATTCTCTTTATTATCAGCAGCATTGATGAATGAAGAATCTGGTTTTTCAGACAATAGAAAAAAAAAAGAAAAATCTGCTTTGATTGAAGAGAAGTTGGGCCGTAATAGTATGGGATGGAACTGGAGTTGAAGAGCCAATATATTTACTTTTATAAATAGACATATACGTGTAATTAGGGTTTGTAGCGTCGGAACTCAGAAGCCGAGCAATAATGGCCAAACCTAAACGCCTTCTGTTGTGTGGCCATCTATCTCACAAAATTTCGCATTCCTGGTTCCCTAAAGTCAATCCTATTCGGGAGTTGTTGCCTTGTGGTACCAAGTCGTCGTTGCCGTCAAGGTATCGATTCCATTTATTTTTATCTCTCTAATCTAAAGATACGTATATCATTTATATAATTAAGACTAGGTTTGGTTATTGTAGCTATTCGATGACTATATTTAATTGGTTGTTGTTGTTGTTAAATTGTGATTTCACCTGAATCAGCATCGATAATGATCTCCCATCAAGTTCAAATGTGCAAATCCCCAACAAGCGCAAAGCTTTGAAGAAGAGAAGAAGAAGAAGAGGATGAAGCATAAGAATTTGGTCGAGGTCAAAAAGAAGTTCTCCAATAAGTTTTAACTTTAAAATTTGTAATATATTATTATGTTATGTTTTCCAAGTTATATCTTAGTTACATGACACTTTCTCCTCATACATCTATATTTCTCAATACTACTTACTTGTAGAGGTACTTAATTCCGCGTTGGGACTGCAAAATGTGGCCAACAATCTCCTGAGCAGCGGTGGCTTGAGGCATAGTATCCAAATGCAGTAGGCAGAACTGAGCCACAATAACCACTCGTGAGAATCATCAATGTTATTCATGCTGACTGAAGACAAGAACATTAGGCTATATGAGAAACCAAAAGACAAACAGAAAGACCTCTGAAACAGCATAATGCACTTCAGAATTCAGATCATAAAATAAACTACTTCATTGGATGAATGGTAACGAAGACGAGCTTCAAGCCAAGCATCATTTCCCCAGCGCCACAATATCAAACATAGAGTCAGGTCAAGCAAGGGAACATGGTACATACAGTGTAGGATAAGAGAAGAATTTGAATAAGTCTGTTACTTTTACTGTTTCATTTTATTGTAGTCTTTTGATGTTTACAATTGATACACAATGAATACAAAACCTAGCTCTCTATTGTACTCAACGCTTCAAAAGCATTTTTGATGAAAAGGCGAGAGCTTAACCAAGGACAAGCCACATCAACAATCAATCTTCAACCAGGAACATAATAAAGTCGTTTGATAAGAGCTTAACCAAAGAAGTATAAAAGGCTTTAAAGTAAAAAAAAAAAAAAAAGATTATGTAAAATATAAGCCCTAAGATCACCCCTAGTCAGATAATATAGAGAATATTGAACACAAACCAGAAAACAAAACCCAGTTCACTAACATTGAACCTATATAAACCGAAACCTAATTTTGTTATTTTTTTTTTACAGCTATATGCAAAGAAGAAACAATTAAACTACTACAAAAGTATCCAAAACCATTCCCAAGATCGTAATTATATACGTAATAATTGGTCTTAATATTTTAAAATGTTATTTATAATCATTAAGGCATGTATGATTCGATAGAAGATTTAGACAAAATTACTCTAAGTTATGTGTTATTCAACTAAAATGAATATAAATGATTTTATGGGTAGATGTTGTCACAGCAACTAGTGACACTATTTCATATCTTAATTAATTTGCAATCCAAAATTTCAAGTGTAGATTTTATTCATTCATTCTTTCACCGATTCTTGATTACCATATATATATAAAACATGAAAAGTTATCGTCATGTTACTAATCGATGTTATTAACTTATTGTTGTCGTCAATGTATCCATTTCATTCATTATTTTATCATTCTAAATTTGTTGCATGTATATATCAATCATATATCCATCGTGCCATTATATGTAGTGTAGAGCAAAAAAAAACTCAAGACAGTACTTGAATACAAACCTTATCACCACATTGTGCTAACGAACTTATATTATAATGATATAATCCAAAAGCATTACATCAAAATTATCTTTTGTAACAAGTTAAACGCCAAAAGTTATAGAATCTAAACATGTGTGCTATGTTTATAGTCAATAAATTGATCAAAAATGAGTTGTAAAACAAGAAGTTAGAGTTTATAGTTTATACAATAGAACACAAATTAATTTAGAGAAGACTATATAATTCGGTTGACCAAAAATAAATTTGTAAGAAACACATATAATAGTATTATGGATATTAACGATATTTTGTTTCTTAATTTCTCGTTATGAATTTTTTTTCTCCTTTTCTTTCCAGAAGTCTTTGAAATTTTGGTGGGTTTATTCTTTCTTAGTGTTTTATGTTATGAATAGTTTTTAGGTTATTGATCTTTTTGAATATTTTTTACAATGTAGATTTAAAATTTAATATATATTATAAAGGTTCTTGATCACAGAATCATCTTTTTCTACACTACAAGAAAACACGCATTTAGCGACTGAATATTGTGACTGAACAATTCAGTCGCTAAATTTGAGACTGATTTGAGACTGATTTGCGACTAAAAAAAATCAGTGTGAAATCAGTCNTCGTGACTAAAAACTTTAGTCGCAATTCAGTCGCTAATTAGCGACTAATCTGTGACTGATATGCGACTGAAGGTATCAGTCACAGATCAGTCGTTAATTAGCGACTGAATTGCGACTGATATGGGACAGCTCATTCAGTCGCTGATTAGTCGCTAAAATCAGTCGCGAATCAGTCGCTAAATTTGCTACTGATC
>OVAX01001619.1:0-41700 GCA_900406405.1 Lepidium africanum | reverse complement strand
GTATGTATGCAAGCTAGATAAAGCTATATATGGGCTTAAACAAGCACCAAGAGCTTGGTTTAACAAATTCAGTACATTCTTGATCACTTATGGTTTTCAATGCAGCAAAGCAGATCCATCGTTATTTGTTTATTATCACCATGGGAAAACATTAGTGTTACTTCTGTACGTTGATGATATCTTATTGACTGGGAGCGACTCTCTCTTGATTCAGCACTTGATCCAAGCTTTAAGTTCAGAGTTCTCTATGAAGGATTTGGGATCTATTCACTACTTTCTTGGTATTCAAGTAGAGAAAACTGACAAAGGTCTGTTTTTAAGCTATGCATGCTCCAACACTGGCTGATTATACTATGCTCAAAAGGGTTCTTCGCTATCTGAAAGGAACCACACATCTCGGCCTCAACATTTATAAGTCACCTCATTTGGAAGTCTCTGCTTTTTCTGATAGTGATTGGGCCGGTTGCAAAGAGACAAGACGATCAACTACTGGCTTTTGCACATTTCTCGGCAACAACCTCATCTCTTGGTGTGCCAAAAGACAACCCACTGTTTCAAGATCATCCACCGAGGCTGAGTATAGAGCATTAACTGAAACTGCAGCTGAACTTACATGGATCTCGTTCTTGCTTCGGGATCTAAATATCACTCAAGTTGGTCCAACAAAACTCTATTGTGACAATCTTTCTGCGATATATCTCACAGCAAATCCTACTCTTCATTCCAGGTCAAAGCGCTTTGAATTGGATTAGCACTACATAAGGGAACGTGTTGCTCTCGGCTTTCTTGAAACCATTCACATTCCTGCTACTCGGCAAACTGCAGACATCTTTACTAAGTCTCTCCCCAAGACAACTTTCGTGCATCTCAGAAGTCAACTTGGAGTTGGGATTTCTCCCACCTCAAGGTTGAGGGAGGGTGTAAATGAAGCTCATNTGTAAATGAAGCCCATACAGAAAGAGACACAACAATCACTTCTGATGATCAAAACTCAAGCTTAATGGATCTCTTACCACTTCAACAAGCCCATCACGTTTTATCTAAAGCTGACCCCAAGTCAACGTTCTGTCCTCATGATCTTCCTTCTTGTAACGGTAAAGGCAACTATCTGAGTTGCAGTAAATTGGCTCTGAATGTGCCTCTGCAATTATTGAGGTTGCTTATTGAGCTGCAGAGGAAGAGGTGTAGCCATAGGCTTACATGTATCCATTCCAGCAAGACAGAGAATATCTTCTGCATATGTTTTTTGGCTTAAAAACAGACCTTTGCAATTGGCTCTGAATGTGCCTCTGCAATTATCAAACAGATTTAATCTCTTGAGCTCCCCAAGTCTGCAGTTTTGTGAGTCTAAAGCCTTTCTATAAGTCTGAGACACATTGTAAGCCTAAAGGAGAAAGATAAGAGAAAAACAAAGCATAATTTGCAGACTCAATTACTCTCTCTAACGTTTTTTCACTCTGACTGAAATCCACATGTATACGTCTATCATCGATCAGAGCATTGTCCATCTTAAAATACGCTTGTTCACATGCCTCCTTGTTTTCAAACTCTATAAAGGCATAACACAAACTCTCACCCGTCTTGAATTCCCGAATTACATCTGCGGATACAACGGTTCCTCCAGTTCATGAGCATCAAGTTTTTCATCCATTGGAACCCAATCATCTTCAAGTCATACATTATCTTCAACCTCTTCCTTTGGTTTTCCCTCGGGAGACGCATCTGGTATCATCTCAGCTAGTTGTGGGGGATCTTCTTTAAAAGGATCCTCATCAAGTATATATGTGTGTTTGATTCTAATGTTCTTATAGGGTCTGTTATTCGCATCAACATAAGCTTCGTTTATCCTACTCAAAGTGTCAAACCCTTCAGCAATCTCTCCAAACACAGTGTGTTTCCCATCAAGATACTCCAAATCATCACGAAGTGTGCTATAGAACTGAGAAGCATTGAGATTTTCTCCACCACTGGCCATTGCTACAGTGCCGGTCTTTGAATGGTTTAAATCATGATGAACCTCATCTTCAAAAAAATGATATTTGTAGATTGAATCTCCACCAGCACCCGTGCCAGTTCGAGCAACTGTCTGTGCTATGAAATTCTTTTGCACAGTGTGAAAGAGGCACCCATGATAGTACCCGATCTTGCAAAGCTTGAGGAAGTTGTAACACGTCAATGGGCATTTTTTTGTGTGAAGGTCAATAACTATATTCCCAAGGCTGGTCACCATAAGAACTGACATGTTAAATATTTGCAGAACCAACGTAGCTAGGGTTTATGCAGAATTAGGGTTTTTTATGATTCGAAGAAAACACGAGCTAAGAGATTAGAGAGCGGCAAACTCACCGACCAATTGAATTACTTCTTCTTCAATCAGGCTACTGAACTCGCCACAAGCTAGCTTGATCCCTGCAACTCTGGTCCTCGATCCGTTGAATAGGTTTGGAAGCGTTGATGATTTTGCAAAAATCGATTTATACCTAATACTTTAAATTATTGTAAAAGGTTAATATTGTAAAAACCCTTTAAATTTTTTTGCCAAATTGATTTTTTATCAATAATCCTATCTATAACTAAAAGTCCATCTCTCAAATTCTTTTTTAATCTAATATAATGGGGAGAAAACGAACATTGTATCATATAAACAAAACTTGGCAAAAATAATTTATTTTTAAGCTATTATTGAAAGAGTCGGAAAAAAAAAACATTGTTATTAAGCGAGACAACACGATAATTTTTTTCTTTTATATTTGAATTTATGTAAAAAATGGAATAATTAAAATGTTCCATAATATTATATGATTTTCTTATTTGCAAGTGACATTTGGTATAGTTGGCAGGTGGTAAGTTCAATAAAAGCAGGCGTATTTACATATCCGGAAATCGAGTTTCATGTTTACACTATGTAGGAATTTAGCTAATGGGCCGGCTCGTTGACAAAAAAAAAAATTCCTATTTAAGAATGATATCATTACATCTTTATTAAGTCAACTTATGGACAATAATAGTTGGATTATTGTAACGACAGCTACTAGTTTATACGATCATGATGAACTAAAAATGACAAATTAAAAACGAATCAACTTCTAATTAGATTATCAGATGAATCTTAATGTAAAAATTGTTATCTGTTTCCGTCAATAGCAAAAAAGATTTAGGTCTAAAAAAGGAAGATCTCAAACAAAAACGTTTCAATTCTTTATTCTTCTCTCTCTCCGAACCCAAAAGAAACGTCTCTGTCTTCGTCTCTCTCTCCGCCGTGAATGGCAACCCAAGGAGTTGCTCAGCCACCGGCGAAGAAGCGAAGCTTCCTCCTCCGTGATCTCTTCAAACTTTGCCGATCAATCTCAGGGGTTTTGCCTCGTGACAAGCATAATCATCATCATAATCATCATCATGGTCACAAGGCTAATAAACATGAACGAAAGATCCACACGAACGAATCCAAACGCATTGACCAAGAACCTAAACGAAAAAATTATAATCCAAACGCTTTCGATTTTCAGGTAAATTTTCACAAAACTCATAATTAGTGTTTTTTCTTTCGGATAATTTGGATGATTAGGTTCAATAGATACCATGAACTCCAAGCTAGGTTATAGGAACCTTAATTTTAATTGGTTCTCGTATTAACTGACTTCATGAGATCCTACTAAATCCGAAGATCATAGATAGCCACATGAATGTTCTTGAGAATGCCACGCTCATATTCCCAAAGTCTCGTTCAACCACTAGAGTCATGAAAATCATAATTAGTTTTTCCGACAATGTTGTTCATTGTGGTAATGTTTTTTTGTAGGAAGCTAAAACGACGAGGGCTAATAATAATGTGGAAGGTGTGAGTCTTTGCAAGGTTCGTAGTTACAGATCTGACAATATCAATACTAATTACGTGGGTAGCAAGAAACCATCATCTCTTTCAAGAAGTTGCAGCCAAAGCACGGCTGCGGCCCCGATCAGTCCGACATTGCGGAGTTTATCATATATAGGGAGGAGCAAAAGCAGTAGTAACAGGTCGACAGATTCTGGAGGTACACCAACACTTATGCGATCTACAACCACAGTTCCAAGGAGCTTTGCGAACCCAATATTATACTCAAGCTCTTCAGCTAAAGTAGCTAAACCTTCTCCAACGGAGAAGAAACTAAGATGCACTCTCGAGGAGCTATGCAAAGGATGTACCAAGAAGATACGGATCAAGAGAGATGTGATCACAAGCTCAGGGTTTGTGTTTCTTTTCATTACCAAAGAAACTAACTCGTATACGATTCCGACAAGACAAAATACTAAGTAACTGAAGGTTTGATGTTGTGTTATGTAGGCAAATGAGTGAGGAGGAAGAGACAGTGGAGATAAAAGTGAAACCAGGATGGAGAGGAGGAACAAAAGTGACATTTGAAGGTAAAGGAAACGAAGCAATGGGAAGTGTACCGGCTGATTTGACATTTGTGATAGTCGAGAAAGAACATGAAGTGTTTAAAAGAGTAGGAGATGACCTTGAAATGACAGTGGAAGTCTCTCTTCTTGAAGCTTTAACTGGTTTCGAACTCTCTGTTGCTTTACCTGATGGTGACAATATGAGTTTGAAGATAGAAGATGTTATTCACCCGGGATATCTAAGAGCTTTTCAAGGCAAAGGAATGCCAATTTCAAAGGAGAAAGGGAAGAAGAGAGGAGATTTGAGAGTTGAGTTTCGAATTAAGTTCCCACATGAACTTACAGATGATCAAAGGGCAAAGATTCAACGCATTCTTCAAGATAGTGCTTGATCTTGTGTTGCTACAGAATTTTCTTTTCCCTGTTTGTCTTGAAGGGAGCTTTTACAACATGATTAGATAATAAATCACCAAAATCTTTGTTTGTAAACAAACCAAGTTAAAATGAGAAAAAAAAATTCACTTATTTATCGACTTCAATATTCATCAACAACGAAATAGAACGTATATCTTTCTCACAATCAAGTTTCAAATCTGAAAAGAACAAAGAAAATGAGAAGATACAAGGACTAGTTTCTTCAGTCTTTTTACCTTTTAAGCTAAACCTAGAAGAACTTTGAAAATATCGAATATATTGCTGTTGACGAGAGCTTTTAACATTCTAAGCTTTCCTGTTGAGTATGGTGGATACCTAAGTGGTGCATCACCTACAAAGCTTCTGTAGAGAACAGCCTTCTTGTGACTGAAAGCATCAAATGAGAATTTTCCATGGTAAGCTCCCATTCCGCTTTCGCCAACTCCTCCGAAAGGCAATGTGTGCAGAGCAAGCTGCAAAATATTGGATGATAAGAGCTTTAGTATTAACTAAATGTTGCAATGTATTGATCAGATTGAGCAAGTGTTTAGTACATGAACAGCTATGTCATTGACTACTACGCCTCCAGCGGAAACTGTCATGGTGAATCTCTCTTTCAGTTTCTTGTTTTGAGTAAACAAATATGCAGCAAGTGGCTTAGGTCGCGAACGAATCACTTCAAAACTCTCTTCCAAGTTGTTGAGCTGTGAAGTACAAAAACGATATGGTTAGAATTTAAATAAGACAGAGATGAAACAGAGTCTGTATCGAATGGAAAATGGTTCCTACTGTGAAGATTGGGAGGAGAGGGCCAAATATTTCTTCACTCATGATTAAAGAATCTAATGGTACATCGAGCAAGATTGTAGGAGAAATTTTCCTGAGATATGGAGACAAAAGATTAACATTCGGTAATGAAAACTAGGTGGTAATGTTGAGAATATAAAGACAGGAACTCACAGCTTTTCTCTGTCCTTTTCACCTCCGTGTACGATTTTCTCAGAAACTTCCTTCTCTTCTAACAACTTAGACAGACGATCAAAATGATTTGAGTTGACAACGCGTGACAGATCTTTTGACTCCATCGGGTTCTTACCATAAAATTTCTCCAATTCATGCTTCATGGCATCAATCTTGAGACAAAGAATAAGAGAAATTCAGATACAAAACTGCATCAAGAATCCATCTTTTAAGTTGTTTTAACCTTACCAACTTTGGAGCATATTCTTTTGTCGTCAAGATGTAGTCCGGTGAAATGCACGCTTGTCCATTGTTGCAACCCCATTTACCTGCAATTATCCGCCTGACGGTAACCTTCATAGACCAAAGAGGCAAATAGCATTAGCCTCAGTACTGCAATAACTCTTCATGACGAAGTCATGAGATAAAACGTAAGAAAAAGGAGAATTCAGTACTTTCAAATCGGTATTCGAGTCTACAACAACAGGAGATTTTCCTCCAAGCTCCAGAACAACCGGTGTAAGATGCTTCGCAGCTGCAGTCATTATGATACGCCCAATTTTCGAACTACCTAACCAAGCAAGAGTGGGAATTTTTAGTCTCTTGTAAAGAATCCATTAGAAGTGTGGTTTTCATATTACTTTCAACCACTATAATATCACATACTGATCCTCATGTATGAATCAGTTGAGGAACAAGAAACACATTTAAGTCAAGTTAATAAAAACCTGTATAGAATATCTTGTCCCACTTCTGCTCTAGCAACAGAGTTGTTTCCATAACCGCCCCTTCGACAACTCTCACTGCAGAAGAGTCTAAATACTCTTTCATTAACTTTGCGAGCAGTGTGGACGAAGCTGGAGCCAATTCTGATGGCTTTAAGACAACTGCATTCCCAGCCGAAATTGCACCAATGACAGGATCAATAGATAACACTTGCAGGGAACACAAGAAAGTTTGTTAGAAGCCAATATAAAACCAATAATTCAACAGAAAATTCCATCAGCCAGGGACTTCTGACATACGAAAAGGGTAATTCCAAGCCGAGATTACTAGCACAACTCCAAGAGGCTCAGACATGATTTGAGCTGATGCGGGAAATGTTGTTAGAGAAGTCTTTGCCTGAAAGAAACAAAAAACAGAGAGGTTATAAACAATATTTTGACAACAGATTCGGCATAAAACCCCTATGCAAAATGCACACCTTCTCTGGAGTCATCCAGTTTTTTAGCTGCTTAAGGGCTAAGTTGATCGAGTTTCTCAATAGAGCTACCTGCAAATCCACTACCAAAATTAATTAACCATCATAATAAAATCATAACTAAATTACATACTGTAAAGCCATCCTATAAAATTAGAATGATACAGAGAAGATCAACATGACATACACCAAAAAAAGAAACATATTGTGATCACAGCATTTGTCAAGGCAAAATTAACAGCTCAAGGGGCCAACACTCATAAATGACTAAACCACTATCACATGCAAAAAAATGGGAGTAACAGAAAGAAACTAATCAAGTAATTGGGTAATATCTGTTGGTAATACATTAAATGAGGAAAGGCCAATATTTTCAAAGCTCTCTGTGTTGTTATCATTGGATCTGACTACAACTTCAAAATTAAGGAACGCTAGAGATGGATCCCCCACCACAAGGTTGGTGTTAAATTAAATGCCTTGTGTTGAAAACAGTTGCATAAGATATTAAATGCGTAAGGACCCAGTTTTATTGGTTCCTACAAACATACTACTATAGTTTAGCTGCAATCTAATGATGATTTTACTATGAAACTGTTTCATTGAATGTCTATTGGAAACTGTGTTAACCAAGTGTCGACCCAAAACATCATAGACGAAGTAACTGAATAGTCAGGCATAAATGAGGCAGCACGTAGGAGAATAGTCTAATCTATGTTGGGTCAGTACTTAAAAGAGCTAATAATAAAAGAACACAAGTATGTCTGCTGCAAAATATTACCCACGACTTCAATCTAACTCAGACCACACAAATTTATGTTTAATTTTTAGATTTAACATCCGTATCAAGGTTTTAACAATAAGCCTGACTAATCACGGAAGTAATTGTACTTCTTAGCAAAATATTCTTCCAAATATTCTTCCAAAAGTCTACCACTAATAAAACATCCGAACTACTACCCAAGTCCACCAAAAGCTAGTGAGGCATCCGTGGACCCTGAGTGTAGCCGAATTTAGGACAGATAATATTCTATTCGAGTTCGAACTATCCGAGTTATAAAGAAAAATCTTCCACACATTCACCAGTAATAAAACATCCTAACTACGACCCAAATCTACCTCGGATTAAACATAATCCTAGGATAACAGAGCTAGAGATTCCTCCACAAATCCGCACGCAAAGTTTGCACAATTGCACAGTGAAATCAAACTTGGACGTAATATTCATCTACCCAAAACCATGCGACCACAAGCGAGTTAAACTATACAATAATTGAATCTTCAGTTAAAACTCAAAAACAAATTACTAATTAGAATCAACCAATCAAAGCCGAGCAATCGCAATCAACAATTCTGTAAGATATAAAGAGTTTAACCTCATAAACAGATGACTCAAGCTCAGGTTTCCCAAGATCATCGCGAAGAGCAGCAACAATCTCAGGCTCATGATTATCACAAATAATAAGTAACTTCTTAAGCTGGTTAACTCTCCACCCATATCCACGAGTTACTCCATCATCAAAACTCCGACGAAGCTCCGTCACCAAATTAGTCGCATCCGCCGCTCCAAAATCGTTGTTCGCCATTGACGACTCTTACGTACCACCACGGGACAAAGAGAGAGAACAAGAAAAAGAGACAAATATTGAGTTCGGATCCCGAGATAAGCTAAAATTGATAATCCTAAATATTCTTTCACGTTTCGCTCTGAACAAATTTTGATATTTTAGTTTTTAACGAAATTTGATAATAAGAAGGCATGCGCTCATATTTATAAAGATAAATATAATACGACTAAAGAAAAAGGAAAATATTTTTTTTGACTAAAATATTTTGAAAAATATTATATACATATATATAATATATTTATCAAAGTATATTTGTTTCCACAAAAATATTAATCAAAATATCGAATTCTTCTCAGTCTAGGATGATTCAGACTATGGCATCTAGAGTTTTATTCCTCCCTTCTATGCAGTTGCTAGATTAAATAGAAATTTTAAGGGTTGGGCTAGGTTACGGATCGGGTATTGTCGATCCAATTGTTAAAAAAAAAAAAGTTAATCAAAATTTATTTGTTTCCACAAAAATTTGAAGATTAAAAACAAAGAGCATGTGTTTATGTTTTTTTTTTTTCATTTCATATCAATAAAGATGAAAGGACGTTTGGAAAAAACCAAAAAAAATAAAATACAACGAAAAGAGAAACACAAATATTTCTTTTGTGATTTTATAAAAAAAAATTATATATGAAGTTTGATGATAGAAAGCATGCTTTATAGAATGAAGTAAAAATAAAAAGAAAATGTTTTTTTGAAAAATGCCAAAATAGAAATTTAACTTAAAAGTAATTTTTTAAAAATACTAATTTGTATTTAGATATCTTAAAGCTGGTAATTTTTTAATGAAATTCTAGTTTTAATCCATATTTTTTGTTGATTCGGCCTAATGTATTTTATCTGTTTTTATTCCAAATATTACATGCACTTACTATATCACTCATAAAGTCATAATTTGGTTAGTATATTTTTAATATATTAACTTTAAAGACAATTATTAAAAATTAATAAAAATCAAAGAGTTAATATATCTATATGTAAATAGTAAATTGTAACTAGTTTCGTAAATTATGTATTTTTTAGATATCTTTTCCAAAAATCTATTTGTTTTATTTATAAAAAGATTTTTCAGGAAGTTTGATGCTAAAAATCACGCTCTATATAAAGAATGAAAAACAATATTATACGTCAAAAAAAAGAAGGAAATTTCTTTTTTATATATATCACATTTATAGAGACGTCAAAATAAGGAAACAAATATATAAAAATAATAAGGATAATAATAAAAAATATAAAAGGAGGAATGAAAGATAAAGTTTGTACGTGTACGCATAAGTGATGTTATAGAGAAGAGAAAGGCGTGTGGGTTTTACTCGCAAGGAACTCACAACTCACGTGTGATCGCGTTTCTTTCACGCGCTATATTAGCGCGTCTGAATGTGGTGTATTTAACTAAAGTAAGTGATTGATTTGGTGAAAGAAGTTGAGAGTTTTATATATTTTTAGTAAATTAGGCAAGACCGCAAGACTATTATATACTTATATATGTTAATATTATATATTTATAGATAGTTGGAATTTGGTTATCTAATTTACTTGGTCAAAAGGTTGCAATTTAGTTTCACTCTCTCTTTTTTCTATATTTTTGGATGAGTTCTGCATCTGCATTTTGACTATAAATGTCCTATATGAATAAACCAATTTAATTCAAATCTAAGAAAACGGAAAAACACTCAATCCAAAAAGAGTATTACATTATAGAAAAAATTGACAGTATAACTTACTTTATTTTACATATTATTAGAATAATTTTTTTTTAAAATTACTTAGATAATCTACTTTTCCAAACATACATATTTTGCCCTACAGTACAAAAAAACTTTAGCAGTTAGATCACGTTGAATTTTCTACTTTTTCGCGATTAAAATTTTTCCAAAATCAAAAACTCTCTGTTCTAGTTTCAAGACTAGGTAATTGAAGGTGTCTAACAAATCTGCTTCATCTTCAGGTTTGTTTTCATTGAATTTTAGTGATTCTTAAACGAAAACTTTGTTTTTTCATTAATTTCTGATTCCCAACCTTATAAAACATCCCTTGAATCTAGTTTTCCCTTTTGTTTTCATGAAACGTGTTAGATCGATCGGTCTACCAACGACCGATCGATCTACATTTTTTTCATTATTAAGAATCAGACCGATCGATCCTGTTTGTTCTATTTTTTTCGTTTCTTATCGATCGGTCTATATTTTTGATTTTTTTTTTGTTTTTTTTTGTTTTTGTTCATTTGATCGGTCTAAACGCCGAGTAATCGATCCTAAATTATTTTTTTTCTTCGCAGGATGACTACTTAGAAGAGCAATGAGTTAGGATTACCGCAACGACGTTTTACCATTGGGACTGAGCCGAAATTCAAAAAAAGTATTAATTACCATTGCAAGCCTGAGTGGTTAGAAGAAGTTAGTTATGCTGTTGGTGAAGAAGTGTGGAACAAAGTAAGAGATTCTGCATTGGGGGTTATTGTAAACTTCACTGACAATAAGTTCACGTGGTCTTCAAAAGTTGTGGAGTATATTCTTCAGAAACAGCTTGTGTGTAGGAAAAAAATATGAGATATGGTGCTTGTATGGTAATACACCTGCTCGACTTTCCCTATCGGAGTTTGAAGCCATAACGACTCTGAACTGTTCACCATTTCCAGATGATAATGAGTTGGATGTAAGTACTACTACAAAACATGACTTGTTTTGGGAAAAGTTAAAATTGAAAGGAAAAAATCCGTGCAAAAAGGATTTGAAAGTTGTGTGTGGAGAAGTAGCTTCTTGGTCTACTGAGGAGAAAACTCGATTCGCGTATTTATCTATTGCATTAGTTATTTTGGGTTACGACGATAAGGTGCATCTTAGTCATTCATTAGCGAATATGGTTTTTGATTTGGGTAGATTTAAAAAATACCCCTTGGGAAAACTTGCTTTCAAGGAATTGATAGATTCAGTAAAAGGTGTAAACTATACAGCAGCTTCATGCACTATTCATGGGTTCATACAAACACTCCAAGTATGGGCGTTTTGTGTTGTACCTAATCTTGGTGCGAAAACTGGTAGGTCATCTCACGCTGATTGTCCTCTGCTCCTAAAATACAGAGGTACAAAAGGAAAAAAAACTGTTGACATCCACATAATGAGGTATTATTATTATTATTTTTTGTCATTTTCTTGATTTTGCTAATTTTTAAGTACCATTTGTTTTTTTTTCGCTTGTGTGCAATGTAGAGAAATGTAATTCCTCTAATGAGCGAGTTGCCACCTCCTATTTGGGAAAAAGAATGTACTGATAAAGAAATTGATGTTCTTCTTGAGGCCATTGTAAAAGAAGGTGGTTTGGGTTTAGTTATTTGGGATGATGTGGGATTGAACAGTGTAGTAGACGACTTACCTGATGACAGTCATAATGGAATTGAAGAAGAGGTCATTGTCAAAGAATCAAGTAAACAGAAAAAACAATGGCAACAAACGTGGGTGGAGAAAAAGAAATATGATGGTTCCCGATTTAGTTTTTTCAATACGGTTGAGGATTTACAAGATAAAAATAATGCACTTGAGGATGAATTAGACGATATATGGAAGAAAATGAAACTCTTTGAAGATTTGCAGACAAAAATTGATTTTCTTGAGGAAGAAGTAAAGAAGAAAGATTACGAAGTGATGCTTCTAAAAATTGATTTTCTTGAGAAAGAAGTAAAGAGGAAAGATTATGAAGCGTTGCTGCTCAGGATTGAAATGCTCGAGAAAGAGGTGTTGAGAGGGAAATCAAAGACTTCAGAGGTAGGTCGCAATATCTTGGAGTTTTAATATCAAATATTATTTTGTATTATTAATAGTTTTTTTTTTAGACCAATACACAACACTTTGAAATTCCTTCGCTGAGAGATGAAGATTTAGGAGATGTCCCGACCTCCGATTTTATGGCAGATTTACGTGAAGCAAAAACTGCTTATCAGAAATTGATATCATCAGATGATGAAAGCACAACTGAGGGAAGCTACCCAACTAAAAAAAGGTATGAAGATTTGTCCCAAAAATCTTCCTCCGTTAAGATATTTGAGCCCAATTCTGCACTACCAAGAAAAATTAGTGAGAAATCGATAGATATAAATGCAGTAAAAGAGATGTTTAAAGACGATAACATCAGAGGGAAAAGCACAAGAGTGATAAAACCTGGACCTTTATTAGTAACACCATATAAGATGTATGACCCTGCTATCGGTATCATAAATAAACGTCTGAAGACCACTATGGGGGTTCAATATGATCCATTTGCACCGGTGGATTTTCAAAAAAGTAAGGTCTTGAATGATTGACTTGTGTTAAAGCTGTAAGTACTAAGACCCTATTTTTTTTGTCTTAAAACAACATTTAATTATACTTGCTATTAACTTTCACTTTTAACTTTCAGAGATTATCCAACAGAATCTGGATATAGTGGCGAAGAGTTTTTCGATGTACTACAGAAACCATAAGGGTGGCTAATTTCGCTGGTAAGTTTTTGTAAGTCACGTTTATCATGTTTATTATTTTATAATAACATTTTTATGTTGCTTTTACAGCATACCGAGTGCGTTATGAATATGTTGCGGTTGAGATTTATGAAGAATCAATCTATGTTCAGAAGTAGAAGAATCACTTTCCTCGATGCTTATTTCACTACTTTTTGGTCCTTAAAGTATAACGAGTTCCTGGATTCGAAAGAT
Organism: Lepidium africanum; assembly: GCA_900406405.1. Lineage (NCBI taxonomy): Eukaryota > Viridiplantae > Streptophyta > Magnoliopsida > Brassicales > Brassicaceae > Lepidium > Lepidium africanum. Next base: position 28,445 of record OVAX01001619.1, on the reverse strand, counting down.
GTGCTAGTTTTTCCTAACGGATCACTTCAATACGCCAATGGTGATTTGCCTGAATTTGCTAAAACAAGGAAGTCTTGGAGGATTGACGTAGATGATATTTACTGTGTGCAAAATATGGGTGGAAACCACTGAATTGCACTCATTATTTATATCCAGGTCAATTGATCGATGTTTTAGATTGTGGGATTAAGGGCACTTCGAATGAAGGTATTAGCCAAGCAGCAAAACCAATAGCTCATATGCTACCCCATCTTCTTCGTGCTGCAGCACCAAAATCAGAGATAGCAAGTATGAGTGTCGAAAGATATAAAATTCGAAGGCCACAAAGAGGAATTCCACAAATGCTTAAAGGTGGTGAATGTGGTATCTTTGCTATTAAGTTCATCGAATGTCATGCATTAGGTGTGCCATTTAAAACACCTATATCTGATTTGAACATCAAGATTGTAAGAGATAAGCTGGCTGCAGAGATTTTTGATGAATTGAAATATTCGGAATGAACCTTTATTTGATTGTTTACAATTGCTTAAAGGAAATTGTTTTGCGGACTATATCAAGAATTATTGTCGGTAGTAGTCGATTAATTTGATCAAATAGAGTTTCTTAACGTGGAATAATTTACCGATATTGATCTTGTTTATATCGATCCAAACAAAGAATGATTGATATAGACATATCTTTGGCTTAATTTAATTTCGATTTGAGAAGTTTTTTTTTCCATGGACTGATCGATCGGGACATGGATCGATCGGTCCTGATAGTGTTGTGGACGAATTTTGTATCGACAAAATGTATGGACCGATCAATCATGACATGGATCGATCGGCCCTGTTAGTTCTGAAAAAAAAATACTTCTCTTTTAGGTATAGTACGATGTATCGAGCCACACACCGCTTGTTGAGTTTTGTTCTACAATAGTATTTGTTGTTCGAAGACAAATAATAATTAGGAAATTATCTTAAAAGTTAGAGACAAGTAACATTACACCTAGAGTTTTAGAAAGCATCAAAATAGATAATTATCTCATTGTCTAATACTAAGAATTGTCAAATAAAACGATAGGAAATACTAAAAACATAAGCATAGCAGTAGATATTCATCTGTGTCTCTAAGTGGAGCTCTCACTCTCATTCCTTGGCTGTTTAGGATGATGTATACAACGTCGAGGGCGTTGACTAGGTCCTACGTCTTCGTCATGACCATTTTTGGACCGGATCTCACGTTGCGGAGCACCAGCAGGAACCTCGACATCCTCATCCATACCACATGCCTCATCTTGATCACCGGAGGGGACATCGTTAGGTACTCCTTCGGTTGTCCTTTTGCGAACCTACTAAGAAAATAAACAAAAAGAACTTCATATCTTATAGATAACATGTCATTTGTTGTGATTCATGTTGTTGGTTTAGTGTACCTGTGAACCAGATAAACAAGCACATGGATGTATCTTCGAAATAACAGCCCATATTTTGTGAAGCATGTCATTGTTCTTACCTAGTGCATCTACCTTCCGCTGCTCACGTTTATCCACATTCTCTAGTTCAGGTACATCTGGTAGAAAATATTGACTAGAATCACTTGGAAGAAGAATGTGTGGCTGTGCATCTTCATCAACATAATCATCACCAACATGAGATGACGACGCATGAAACGCAGCAGGAAGATGTCGGGGTCGACCTTTGGTGGGTAGGTCTAGGAGGATAGAAGCTGGTGGTGTGAAAATCAAATTCTCACGAGTAAGGAGAGAAGTAAGGTGTCTTGCTGAGAGTTTAATCATTTTCTCTCCGTCAAACCGAGTATAGAACTGGTACTTTATCTCCTGCATCATTAAAACCATAGTCTTCAAGAGTAAAACTCTGTGATTGTACTTCATATTTTTTGTTCGGAAAAGCATTGTTTGCATCGTCTTCATAACTTCCATCAAGTGTACCACTTTTCTCTTCGAATTGATTACAATCATCGTTCCCCACATCTACAGTGCCACTTTTTTCTACGTATTCATCACAATATTTGTGTCTGTCATCGATAGTGCCACTTTTCTCGTCATATTCGTTACATACTTCATTCTCCACGTCGATATTACCACTAGTTTCAACGTTGTCCTCAATATTCCTATTAATCTGCACACATATAAAACACAAAAAAAGTTAGAAATTATTACTAATCAGACTGACGAACAAATATCCAAGGCATTACATATATATACATATTTAAATTTTTTTTTAAAAAGAAACAGAAAAGAGCAGATGGATCGATCTAGGTATAGACCGATCGATCTGGATTTCAGGGATAAACAAAACAAATCAAAATAACAAGGATCGATCAGACTTGCGGGAAGTCTGCCAGATTTCCGGAACTCTGGCAGACTAGCAGGAAATCTGCTGGAACTCTAGCAGATTAGTAGGAAATATGCAAACTATGGCAGACTAGAAGGAAGTCTGCCGGAACTCTGGCAGACTTGCAGGAAGTCTTACATAACTCTGGCAGATTTCCTGCAAATCTGCCAAAACTAAAAACTTTATAAAACAAAAGCCCAAAAACAAATAATTGATTGTCTTGTTATTGAAAATCCATAGGTAATGAACCCTAATTTACCATAATTTAGAAAGTAATTAAAACAGAAAAGTTCTCTTCAGTTTATATACTTTTAAATAGGAAAAAAATATTCCTTTTGAATACCTAAAATAATTCTATTTTCGATTAAACTTATCCAAATATTTCCAAATTCTCTAAAAATTTTAATTTTTAAATAAAAAAAAGTACAACTCCTTTTCTGTTTTGGAAAAGGGTACAATGGTAATTACTAATAGTTTATAAAAAAATTAGGTTATATAAATAATTTTAAAAGAAAAAAGTTATTTAAGTAATTTATAAAATAAAGTGGGTTATCATAGTAAATTTCCCTGCATTATAATACGGTTTAAATAGATTCATTTTTCTATATTCAAAAAAATCAAATCTAAATTGCACTAAAACAAAAATAATCCAAGATAAGTTAAATTGACATAGAAAAAATTCAGTAAAATAGTAAGAGATATTTGCTTCAAACATGAATGAATCTGAATCCAAACTAAATTAAGATTAAATATTTGTTATCACTATTTATTAACTAGACATCAAAAAATCCAAACCAAAATCCGAATTGATTACTGCTTTTATGTAGACATGTTACCAATTTAATAGGTTGACACAAAAAAAACAGTCCGAATTGATTTGGACTTTGATTGCTGAGCTTGAAGGTTGGTTTGCTACGGTTTTATTCATTACTAATATCTTCAGTTCATTCATTCTTAATGTCGGTGGTTTATCTAATACAGTAGCAAAAACAAATAATTTAAGATGAGAAAGAGAAAGGTTTTCGAGGAAACATTAGTATTATCGCATGAGGATGACACTCTATCTAAAATCAAACTTTTGAAATCTAATGATTTTTGTGAAATATATAAGCCAGCTGAATTTTGTAAAGTATATATCTGATTTCAACAAATTTATCTTTTCTTTTTTCCTTGATTTACAATTTTACATGGATAACTCCTAGCAGATCGGGCAAACCCATAAATATAGAAAATATCTTATGTTATTTAATTATATTTGAAAATATTAGGATCTTTGATATCATGTAGATTCCGGATCAACCAAATTTATAAGTTAGGTAACTCAGAAGGAGTAATCTAAATTCCAAACAAAAATCGAATCCAAGCTGCCGAGGACAGATGGACAAATCTTCAGGTATCTGGGTTCGAATCTTTCCAGATGCAAAGGAAAAGGAAGAAAGGAGTTTAGAGTTTGGGGTTTGGCTATGGATCGGGACATGTCGATCCAACTATAGTAAGGTTGACCAAAAAAAAAAAAAATCGAATCAAAGCTTTTATAAGTTTACATCTTAAGATTATTATTTATCTACTCGGTCACTATTAAGTTCAAAATATTTTTTTATATTTTCCTTTCCAAAGATTTAAACTGAAAACCCAAGAAAATTCCTAAAATACTTACGGCAAAAATGTTAGTAGACCACTAGCATTTATCGAAAATAAATCTATCGTATATAGAGAATTCGTATAAAATGGTATGAAAAAATATGTTATCTTTCGTATTTGTTATTTGTGCGATTTGCAAATCAGAATATTACGTTCTCTTGACTTTTGTGAAATAGTTGTTGAAAGCATGAATGACAAAAATAAGACTTATATTGATTGTCCTTCCTTACGAACACGTGATGAGTTTCTAATTCATGAGGTGATGGGCTTACGTAAAGATGGGCTGAAAAAGTGATTAGCTACACCATTAGGCTTCACAGTACTAGTTCGGCTAGGCTTTTTCGATTTTTCTTGGACCAAACTCGGGTTTGGGATCTGATTCACGTGAAAACTACTTGTCTTTTAAGACAGAACTAAATTAGTTGAGTCGAAGATTCACAATCTTCAAGTTTGTCGTATCTTCCAGAATCACCAATAAGGTTGACCAAGTTGGTCATTATGGATTTTTAACCTTTTCAAACATTTTTGGTTCTGAGAAACTAATTTAATAGAAATTTTATATATTAATATAATTTTAAATTACTTTTTTAGTTTATATAACACATCTATATATTAAATTTTTATTAATTATAAATTACGGTCCCAGTATTATTAATTAAAATATTGTTATGGTTTATTTTCCTAAAAGTTTGGGAGTGGATTTGAAAATTTTGTAGACATTTTAATTAAAATTATTTTAGAAAGAATGACTCGACTAGTTTAGAAAGATGTCTTTTAATTATAAATCTAATCGTTTAGTAACTCCAAACAGTGTCAAAATGGAGGAAATTACAAGGATTTCCAAAGGAGATAAGTTTATTACGACAATGCCATTTTGATTTAATTTTTTTTAATAGTCAAAAAAAATTTTGTTTCTTCTTCGACGAAGAAGAAGAAACATTGAATTTTTTTTATTCAAATTTTGCTGTGCATTTGTGTTGATTTCTTAAATTTTTAGGTACTTTATAGTCATCTTCATCATTTCTCTAAGGTATGAGTTCATTAGCTTCATTTTCATGGAAGTTCACAACTGCAAAATTGCGTATTTTCCATATAACTCGAATTTGACAATTTTGTTGAGTGAGTTGAGTTACGTTGTGTTGAATATTGGTTGGGTATCTTGATTAGAACACAAAATTACAAGGCTAATGAGTTAATTTTGAAAATTTTGAAATTGTCGAAAAGTTAGGTTGAAGATGATGAATAGTGACGAAAAACCTACAAAACCTTGAAGGAAAACCTACAAAAGAGAAAAATGTTTTACAGCGATAAACCTACAAAATACTAACAACAAACCTACAAAACATGTGAAATAAGTCGACAACGACAAACTTACAAAAAAAATTATAAACCTACAAATAAAATAAACTAGTGGTTGAAGGCCCAAAAGTAAACCTACAAGGTGTTAAATACCTACAATGCGCAAACACTAAATATAACCAAATTTAACCTACATTACAAGATCCATAAGACCAGAACGAAGAAGTACTAATATCTACAATACTTGGAAAAAAACTTACAACATAGAATAATGTTTTACAGCGATAAACCTACAAAAGATAAAAATACATCAAACAAAAAACAAACCTACAAAGCAGGAGAAATATTATACATGCAAGGCATGAGAGATAAACCTACAATGAAGAACGATGTCTTATAAAGATAAACCTACGTCAAAAGAAAAAGTACTAAAACCTATAACACCTGAAAGGAAAACCTACAACATAGAATGATGTTTTTCAGCGATAAACCTACAAAACACTAACAACAAACCTATAAAAAAAACCTACATCAAACAAAAAACAAACATACAAAGCAAGAGAAACCATAAACTTACATAACCAACCTTCAAAACATACATATAAGACATACAAAACTAACATTATAGACCCACATAGCTGACCATACAAACCCACATAATTGAATTTCCAAACCTACAAAAGAAGGTTAATCTTGTGATATAAAATGAAATAAACCTACAATGCGTTAGTTATAAACCTACACCAAACGTCGCTAACAATTGAAAATAAACCTACCACGAAGACAACAAAAACCTATAAAGCCTGATTAACTAAGTCGGCTACACCCTAAAGACAAACCTACAAAAACTCCAACACAAACCTACAAGAAAGACGACAAAAACCTATAAAACCAAAACCGTAAATTTACATAGCCGAAAATAAAATCTACAAAAGGAGATAAATCTAGTGATTCGAGGTTAATTAAACCTACAATGCGTTACGTATAAACCTACAACAAACGATGATACCAACTCAAACAAACCTACAAGGAAGACGATAAAAACCTACAAAACCAATACCGTAAATCTACATAGCTGAAAACAAAACCTACAGAAAGAGACAAATCTAGTGATTCGAGGTTAATTAAACCTACAATGCATTATGTATAAACCTACAACAAATGATGATACCAACTCAAATAAACCTACAAGGAAGAATAGCAAAACCAACAATGAAGACTACGAAAACCTACAATGAATGATGAACTAAAGCGAGAACACATGGGATACAAACCTACAAAGCGAAAGTGTAGACCCAGATTTTCCACAAACCTACAAAGAATAACACATAAACCTACAAAACATGAACTATAAATCTGCAACATTTCAACATTAAACCTACATTTAACGAGAAATGACTCGTCGAAGTTCAATAACAAAACCTACAAAAGTTGTTATAAAACCTACAATACACATTCTATAAATCGACATGAAATGATAACTAAACCTACAATACATGTAAACTAAAACCTACAAAGAAGACTTTTAAAACCTACATAACCGGACACATAAACCTACATAACTAAACAGATAAACCTACATCCACCAAAACTTGTTTTCCGTGTGCTGACGTGAAATTACTCATTAATGGCAGTTTGTAATTTTTTTTGTTTTTAAAGGAAATAAGAGTTAAATTTGCCTTATTTCACCTAAGACTAGATTTGCAAATCATATTTTTTTAGTAATTAACCATTCTTTTTGGACTAATTTAATAATTCACCCATTATTTTAACCTTTTTTTTGGTAGTCTGATTTATTAAAACAACAAAATTCTACAAGAAGTGCAAATACTGACAGATAATATGCTATCCTTGGAAGTTAAACTACAAGATCGAGAAACACATTACAAAGATAACAAACAGCAACTTAATACAAACATCTATCTCATTACCTTTTGCCTATAAACCTAACTCATAGAAGATGAAAGCTTGACAAAATGGCTAACCTGATAACAAAACGAAAGGCGGCTCTTCCTATAGAAGATGAAGACTACCTCACTGAGTAAAAGCTCACCAGGAGAACCAATCTGGCAAGCGCGGAATTAGGAAGAAAACCAACTAGAACCATACAAATATCCGGAAACGGCGAGATCATAAAAGACAACATTCGATGAACGCTTAGAAAGATCCCATAAATAGATCTCAATCAGATCATTAGTGAACAAGGAGCGAATCCAATCTAGTCCAGACCATACCAAAATCGATGGAAAACGGTAGAGGATCGAAACCGGGAAAAAACAAAACACACTCGTGAAGAAGAATCATAGGCAAAATCCTAAATACGCTAAACTATAATTTCATGCACTTTTTCTTTCTACGGATTACCTGCAACGGATTTTTACTTTTTATGGATTTCTTCCAAAAAAATTACTATTATTTTATGGGTTTATTCTTCCTAAAATTATTTAACTATATGGGTACAGCAATTGAACTCATTTTTAATAGGCCGCAGACAGTTCTGTATAAACCATATGAGCCGTCCCTAAATTTGAAAAGATTAGAAGTTAAAAGAATCCAACTCTCCAGTTGCGTTCTAGGTAATTTTGGTTCGACTCTAGTTGTTGACTTTTTTTTAATTGATTTCGATAAATGTTAGATTGGACTCCAAATCATTTACCCAAAATATTACCACCATAATGAAAGTGACTGCATGAAGTGAGAGTATATACTTTTTGCAATGGCCAAAATGATATGAGATAATAAAGAAGAAAATTAAGTGGAAAAAACTTATTATTCACGAAATGAAACATTACAAAAAAAGAAAAAAGAAAGCAGTCTATAAGATATGGACTATAAAACTGCAGGACTAAAAAGCCCAAGAAGAAAAGAAAAACACTAATTAAGAAAAACCCTAATAAGAGCTAGTTCCTAACGTAGCAAGTATAATGTATAAGAGGGGCGAAGAAAGGATCAGTGCAGAAGCCAACAATCACGTCGGTACATTCATTTCTCATGTTGACAATAAGGTTGCAGCAAAAGTCACTAACTCGAAACTCTCTTGTATAGTAACTTACTTCAACTTGTTGCTTACATATTGCGGACGGTCCAAACTCGGTAATGCAGCTAATAAAATGTCCCCACCGATTCTGATAACGATACGACGGAGTTGACAATATTGTTGGCTTCCGAATGGGCTCAGTTGGAGGTGTTGGTGGAGACTTCTTGCGAGTTAGAAGCGGAGGGAGAGTCGAATCTGAAATATTTCCGTCCAATACAAAATAATAAAAAAAATTAAATATCTACATTATAATAATTTTAGATTCACATAATATTTTTGATATCTAGTTTTTATTGTTTTTTCCTATATTATGTCAAATATTACTATATATATCAATATATATACTTATACAATTGATTTTTTATCAAACCGGTAGAAAAATTTTAGGTTAAAAAAGCCACAGAAAACAACATTGAAAAACAGTGAATAAGCCACAAAAATATTTAAATAGCAACAAAAAAATTAGTTACGGTCTTATAGTAATGAAACTGCCACGCAATAGGTTTGTGAATACAAGATCATGACCAATTTTGTTCGTGGCTAGTTTCTGTATTCATAGGATTTTGACTAATTTTATTGTGGTTATTTAAGCATTTTTAGTGTTTTCCTCATAGTTTTTTGCCTAGTCACAAAAATGTTCATGACTTATTCAAGTATTTTAAACTAATGGGGTTAGTGAAAAAAAAAAAAAAAAAAAACTAATGGGGTCAAATTTACCTCTGCGCGGAGGAGATGGCTTATGTGGTGGAGGTGAAACTTTGGGAGTTGGTGGAGGCGGGGATGGTTTAGGAGGTGGTGGAGACTTCATAGGAGCTTATGGAGGCGGTGATGGTTTCGGTGGTGCAGACTTTTTGGGAGTTGGTGGTGGCGATGATGGTTTAGGTGGTGGTGAAAACTTCTTTGGAGGCGGCGATGATTGTTTAGGCGGTGGTGGTGGTGACTTCTTTGGAATTTGTGGCTTCCGGGACGGAGGAGGACCAGGGTAAGAGATAGAGACGGCTGCACCAGAACCGTTGGTATAAACACATTTCCATATTTTGGAATCTTCAAAACTCAATTTGTTACCAAAGTATTTGTTGTTGTGACCGTGGGTATTCATCACCATGTCTCCATTGGAGACTTCTGAAGGTTTTGGCCAATCTGCTATTGTTGTTGTTGTTGAAACAATGAGATAGAGGAGAGGTACGAGGACGATGAGGCTCTTCATTGCTGGCTCTCTAGAAATTCAATTTTATAGAAATGGAACTTCGTTCGTTATATAGAGAGGGTTTTAGTATAATCTAATTTTTGTTTTTTTTTGATGTTTTAAGTGTATGAGGAAAGATTAAACATGTATAATATTATATTTATGGATATCATTATAACGGAAATATTAAATTTCATGATATAATTTAGGGGAATCTTAGAAGATGACTAAACTCAAACGTCTTTGAACTATATTTTCTCGGATGTCTTTTTGACATTGTCTGCGTGGTTTTCTATCAGATTTGTTTGCAGATTTACCATATCAACATTGTATTTATTATATAAAAAAAAGGAAAATAAGATAGATTTTTGTGAGGGTGGGGAATGTAGCATGCATGCTTAATTGATCGATATATAAAGGTCAAAGGGCATTGTAAATTTGTAATATTACAAACATGATATAAGAAGTACATTTTAAATATTGACCACAAAAAAAAAGTACATTTTAAAATATATTTATTAGATTCTTCTTAATTTGGTACTTACATACTCCAGCTAGTAGCTCAAACATCAAGTTCGACTTCATTCCATTGTATGTAAAGTTTAAAAATGTAGGGAATTTTAAGAATTGGTTTGATTATGAATTAAATCATGTCGATCAAATGTTAAAAAGAAAAATATACTACAAAAAAAATGAAAAAATCTGACAAAAATATTGATGAAAAAATCTGACAAAAATATTGATGAAAATAGTGTCCGATAAATTCTTTTTTGACCGGATAATTAGGGCTGTCAAGATTTTTTATGGAAGTCTTGATGAACTAAAGCGTGGAGGTGCCATCAAAAATTCCATACAGATTCTCAACAGAAATGAGATTTCTAGAGAAAAAAAAAAAGTAATTTTAGAAATGTTTATACTCCATAAACTCATTCTCAACGGCATATATGTGATAATGCTCTCAAGATTTTTGGGATTTTACCCTCAAACCCATATTAGAATATTTTCAGTTTCCTTCCAAAATAGATTATTTATGGCATGTAGACGGATGTAGTAAATAAAATCTTTTACGATACTTGAATTTTTTAAACTTAGCTTAACAACTATACTCCTTAAGATTTTTATCTTGTTCAATAAACCCCATAACAATTATTACTCAACGAAGAATTAAACATGAAATATCCATGAGGGGCGTGACAATATAAAACTAAGCAGGAAACTTTAAGAGTAATAGATAAACGGCTAACATATAAACTAACATTCATTGCAGGGGTTCGCTTAATTTTTGGTGACGTTGATGCGACAAGAGTATCGAAGAAGAGAAGCGAATAAGGGACTCTTGAACAGCATGTGGACATGACTTTCGCACTTCTTGTCCATATTAACAATGATCTTACAGCAGTCTTTGTCCAATGCAAAATCGTTCTGTTTATAGCTTGCCAATATCTGTGAAAAGCATCTGTCTGAGATCACTAATCCATCTTTCGTGAAGCACTTTTCGATTTGAGCCGATTTCGAAACAATTTCTGCTGACGGGAAATGTGGTAGAAGAGGTAGTCCTGGGAGCTTAGGAAGGCCCGGAAGGCTAGGCAGACTCGGGAGGCTAGGCAGGCGCGGGAGGTTAGGAAGTCCTGGGATATTGGGAAGGCCAGGGATATTTGGTATTGTTGGAATGTTAGGAATTCTTGGAATGGCTGGAATTCCTGGAATAGCAGGAATGAGAGGAATCGCTGGGATGATAGGAATTATTGGGATGTTAGGAACTCCTGGGACGTTTGGGACTCCTGGGACGTTTGGAACTTGTGGTACGAATCCTGAGGGCGGTGGAGGTGCATTAGACTCTAATGCGGAAGAGCTAGTCAGACCAACTTTAGAGTCTCCAACATGGTGAGAGTCTTTGGGTTGGTGGTGGCATGCAGCTAGTTCTGACGGTTTAGGCCACAGTTTCTTTGGTAATCCTGTGGTTAAGAAACTCTGGCCAAAGCATACCAAAGCTGCAAGGAGTACTGTAGTTGAAGTGAAGTTTCTCATGATTAGGGCAAAAAGGAAAGAGTAGGGACTAGGGAGTGTAAATGGAACAACTTTGTTCACAAATACAATTTTGTGTGAGAAGCTTACTTTATATAGAGAGGTCTGTTCACCTATTATTCTCTTTTTTCTTTTATTTAGAAAATTATATGTATTGTCATATAAACATAACAATCTTTTTTAAATCAATTTTCGTAACTTTGATCTCATCAGGAAATAAGGTCAATCTTTTTTCCAATAATCACGTCGTTTACATTTCACTAAATATCAGGTCACGAAATTAATATGATATGTTAGCTAATATGTAATATCATTTCTTGGGATATTGTGATTTATAAATTAATACTAAAAAATAATGCATAATACTATAAAACAAATTAAAAATCAACGAAAGTGATTAATAACAGATTGAACTTTGTAATTTTAGAGAAGAAAGACTTCTACGAATCCTTCGTACTCTTTACTTCAATAGACAAAGTTGCTATATAATAGAATGTCGAAAGTTTAATCCTCAACATATTTCTTCTAGTACATTTTCACACTTTTCATAGGCCTATGATATTATTTCACTTTTATAGTATGGTTCACAAACTTAGCGAGAGATGTTACTAAATTATTGATACATATTCCACTATCTATGGGTCTAGTGGAGCAACCAACTTCTGTCAATTATCCAAGATTTTGACAGCAAACGAACCGATACTCGACCGATACTCGACCATTGGATGAATATAATATTGAATATCAATTAAAATATAAGATATGATTTGGTTATTAAGAAGTTCTTATTAGTTTTTTCTTACATCAGTATAACTTTTACCAAAAATAAAATCGGTACAAAGTGTATGTGGACGTACATGTATATATCAATGTGTTTATATATTTTGTTCACTCACATGCGCACACAAAATAAGTAATACGATACATATATAATGATATCTTTTATATGATCAACTCGTAGGAATAAGCATTTCGGTTTAGTTTCGGATTTAATTTATTAACAAAATAAACACATTGGTTTAGCGTTTTTTTTTGTTTGTTTTAAACTGGACCGAACCAAATCTTCGAGTTGAGAAAAATCCTAATTACAAATGCTTTGCATGTAAGTTCTGGTTTGGTTCGGCTTGGTTTAAACTCGGTTGATATAGTTTATTTCAATTTGGTTCGGTTAAAACGCCTACCTATAGGTAGAACCTCGATAAATTACCAACAAAAATAATCGAATTCCTCATCATTTAAAAAGTTAACGGAAGCGATCAGTACTTATTCTACTTACGAAATCATATCACATTTTGTCAACTATAAGATTTGTCGACACCAAGATATACTGTAGATTACCTAAGATATAATTCTAAGATATGAAATTTTTATATGATAAATTTCTTTTATCATGTTACATGTATGGTGCATATAAGCTGCACGTTGGATGTAATCGAGATTTGCGAAAACAAATATAAAATAATAGTTTAACGTATTAAAATTTCCCTTTTACATAAAAAACAATTCAAAAGATTGACTATAAAACAAAAGTCTCACTCCCTAAAGTTGTCACATCTTTGGTTTCATTTACGAGATTCATTATCCTCGTTTTTAGCATATTTGCATGGCGTCATCATTCATTATGATTAGATCTTCTTGCAAGATTCCTACAATAAAAGGTTTTGAGCAGAAGAGACTTAACACGACGTCGTGTAATATCATCAGAATAGATCGTTTTCGAAGAACAGATGTTGTTTGTCAAATGCAACAGATTGATGACTCCACCTTGATATGGCCTGTTAATCCTCCAACAGTGCTTCCAGTGCTGAGAAAACCAGACACAACTGTGATTGATCAGCCTCTTGTAAGTAAACACTTGTTTTGAAAATATGACTTTGTGTTTGGCTTTAAATTTAATGTGAATTACGTGTTTTCAGCAAATAAGTCGTCGTGCTCGTAGAAATCGCAAGTGTCCTACACAAAGAGATGCTTTTCAAGAGACCAATCTCTCTCCGGCTAATTTCATATACCCTCTCTTCGTTCACGAAGGTTTGTTCTCGATAACTCTCTATATTGCCCTTTATATTCTGAGATTAGTCTTGTGTTTCCGTCTAACATGGTTAGTGTTATAATGTTATTGATATCTCACATCAGAAGTTGTGACCATTCTTATCGAATGTAGCCACTCCATTTACTACTACCTAATTTTGAGTTGGAAAACTCATAATTATCGGCTAACTGTCGTAATTAGAAAATTATAATATACGTGAAAGCCTCGCAGGTGAAGTAGATATTCCAATAAGAACGATGCCAGGACGTTACATGCTTGGTTGGAGACATGGCCTCATCGAAGAAGTAAGTGTTGTATCTCTCTACTTGTAAATAAATTTCAAACAAGCCTCTTTATTGTTATAAGATTCTTCTTGGCTAAAGCATGAACCTAAACCACTCTTGTGTGTGTATGTTTGAGAGGAGTTCAGGTTGCAAGGGCACGAGATGTTGGCGTGAATAGCATAATGTTGTATCCTAAAGTTCCTGAAGCATTAAAGGTTTTTTCTAACTATTTCTTCATATAATTATATGAGGTTATTATATGAACCCTCATGACGTTCTCATACATTTAGAATCATATTTTCCTTGTGCAGTCTCCAACTGGAGAAGAGGCTTTCAATGACAACGGTCTAGTGCCTCGAACAGTTCGTCTTCTCAAGGACAAATTCCCTGATCTTGTAAGACACACTCAGATACACATACATATATATATGTATGTCTTTTTTGTAAACTAACTAGAGAAAGTGGTATTGAAACATGATAGTGACTTTTCTTTTTAATTTTCACTAGGTTATTTACACAGATGTCAATTTTGATGAGTACTCATTAACCGGGCATGGTGGGATCGTAAGAGAAGATGGTAAGAAATCACTTCAAGAAAATATGGCAAATTCGAACAAATTTTCGTAAAGAAATTTTTTTTTCAAATTGTTAGATCGATGCCGACATATTTCCGATGGATAAAAGACATCGGAAATTCATCACCAATTTAAAATGAATTTCTGATGTCTGTGTCCTTTGGAAATCTATAAAATAATATAAAATATGAATCTTTTTGACGGATTTCTGAAAGATTTTTCCGTCTAAAATATGTTGTTTTCATGTAGTGAATGTATATTTTTGAATCGTCTATATATCTATGTTTTATAGGTGTGATTTTAAATGACGAAACAATTCATCAATTGCGTAAACAAGCAGTTTCTCAGGTTAAATTTCGAACACATTAATTTGATATACCAAAAACAACAAAGGTTTGAATTTCTGATAAAAATGGATTCAGGCTCGAGCTGGAGCCGATGTTGTCTGTACGAGTGAGATGTTGGATGGTCGAGTAGCTGCGATTCGGGGAGCTCTAGATGCTGAGGGCTTTCACCATGTTTCAATCATGTCTTACTCTGTCAAGTAAAATACATACTTATAAACTCATTTTACTTTTTAATTTTTTTTAATAAATTCAACTTAAGTAATTGTTGTCACTCTACAAATAGGTATACAAGTTCATTATATGGCCGTTTTCGCGAAGTGGAATTGGACAAGAAAACGTATGTAATCTTTATTCTTTGTTTATGTTTGTGATCTACTTTTTGCATAACAAAAAAAAATTGTTGTTACATGGTCGTGGCTAAAAAATTGGTGGCTCGGGGGTGACTTTTTAAATATTTTCCGTGACTATATGGTAGTTTTTCGTGGTTGTTTTGGTAGCTGCGTGAATGTCATATAGTTTTTGTAACTGTGTCCAGATATAGATCACAGAAAAATTCTATGGAACTCCCATAAATAATTCTACGATTTAAAACGGGTAAACAAAATCCGTCTGAAAAATTTGTTTGTGACGGATTTTAGACAGATTGGTTAGAAATCAGCTGTTTTCTTGTATTTGGATAGGGGAAAATACATACATAAGTTGGCATTTAAAACCAAATGAATGAAAGTAACATGTATGTATATATATCTAAAAGGTTCATGAGGTCATCCTCTAATGTCAACCTTTTTTGTTTTTTAATTTGTGGGTGAATAAAAGTTATCAGATGAATCCAGCGAATTCAAGAGAAGCATTAATGGAAGCAAGAGAAGATGAAGCAGAAGGAGCTGATATCTTAATGGTGAAGCCAGCACTACCATCTCTTGATATCATACGCTTATTGAAAGATAAGACTTTGTTGCCCATTGGAGCTTGTCAAGTTTCTGGTGAATACTCCATGATCAAAGCTGCTGGACTTCTTAAGATGATTGATGAAGATAAAGTTATGATGGAGTCATTGATTTGTCTACGTCGAGCTGGTGCAGATGTTATTGTTACCTACTTTGCTCTTCAAGCTGCTACTATATTATGTGCCAAGAATTGACACGTCTATACCCTTTGATTTGTTTGTGTATTTTAATTTTTTTTTTTTTTCAACAATTTGATCACAAAGTATAATGTATAGCTCAAAGCCTTCCGGTCAGAGCAATATGACTTTCTGTAATCAAACTCTAGTGGGAAATATTACATAAATGGAAATTTAATCAATTGACTAAAAACTTTTTCTTTTTGAATCTGTTAAATATTTATTTTCCTTAAATTTATGTCAATAATTTCACATATGTTATCATTAGTTTGAAACAAATTTCTTTTGTTAATTATGAACTTAGCAAGTCACTCTCTAAGATAAAAATATACTTTTACATTTTTGAGTTAATCTTAAGAATCATCAACATATATATAATATCTGCAAAATGTCGGAATTCATTCGTAATTGCTAGAAATCTACTGTTATTTTTTATATCCTTGAAATTCTAATATCCGTGAATTTGGTATCAGTTTTTTTTTTGTCAACTAGCCTATTGACTATTAAATCATACTCCTAGTAGTGTAGGTAGGAGGTTCAATCCCTGCTACCTTGAAAATTTGTAAAATGACTACACTACTGAATCAGATGTCTTCGACTAGATTTAGTATCAGTCTTTAGTTTTTTATTTTATTTTTTGTGATCTATAACTCCTTCCAAGTGGCTTTCTTTTGGTAAATTTAATTTTAGTTCATCTAAAATTTCTAACAGTGTTAACAAATCAAATTCCTACTCAAAACCCGTATGATTTCCTATATATATATATTTCAATACATAAAAATATTAATCTACAAAGCACAATTGATTTTTTTTTTGGCTTTCACACAAAATTAATACTTACCAATTTATGGGGTTATTCCTCTTTAAAGTGGGCAAAGTTACAACAAAATTAATAGTTAACACATGATTTCGATTAAAATTTTAAAATCAATAGAAAAATCCATTTAGATATGACTCCAATAAACTCTCCCTAGGAGTTTGCTTTCACGAAGTTACAACCAAAATTCTACAGATTAGCGACAAACCTAGAGTGTTAAATTCTATTGCAAAAAAATCTACGTCTATATCCGTAACAAATTCAAGTATTCAACTCTATACTCTTATATTATTAATATTTCAGTCTCTCTTTATTATACTTTCCATAAGGACCCAGCAAAATCTCAATTCCAGCCAACAAAATCTTAATCTTCTTTATGTGAAGCTGGATACATCTGTACGCTTATGAATTCTATTTTTCTTCTAGTATTTTAATTTTTTTCTAAATTGATTTTCTTCCTAAACCATTAATTTATCAACCATTTCAACCCTATATATTTTTTCATTTGACGCTACGTACAATGCATTGTCTTACGTGCAAGCAAAAGTATTAAAATATGAAAGTTAAAGTTCCAAGGTCAATATTGGATCGATAATTTTTAAGTGCAAAAAAATTCAATCCTTAAAAGCAACTAAAAAAGACACACTTCGCTTTCATATGAAGTGTTATATTTTCTCTATCATGAAGTATTTAAAAAAACAAAATTTCAAAAATCTGAAGTATTTTAGAGATAATTTTATTTTATTTTATTAAAAAATTTACATATTTCTTTATTATTATTATTATTATAAAAAACAATCAGATTTATAATGTTTGATCCATAACTCAAACTGATCTCAAATCTCAAACAATATCATAGAGATTACATAATTCTCTGGAGTCAAATTATTATTTTGCAGTATATTATACAATTGATAAAATAGAATAAATTAAAATACTAAATAATAAAAATTTTAATTGATTTTTTAAATTTTATAATTTTAAATATGCATACTTTTAAGTAAAGCCCTTTATATTTAGAAACAAAAAAAAAGAGTAATAATATCAATTTGTATTTTTGATGTTGTTTATATAGTTTCTAGAAATTTTATAGTTTTATTTCTAAATTTAGTGCATTAACCAAAGAGAAATGTTGTATCATATATTGAAAAGTCAAAAAATAAGAATTCAATTATTACTTTTAATATGTATGAAAAAGTTAAAATGAGATTTTATTAAGTTATAATTCACTAAACCTCAAAAGGAACCAGAAATTAATAATCCCACGCAAACCAAGGAAATCTTCCTCGTCTGTATGCTTTAGAGTTCCGTAATATTTTCTTCTTGGACTATGGGTATTTGTCAACCTTAAGCAGTTATCTCCAGATGAAGTTACTGTTCTTTGTGTCACCTGCAAGCAAAGAATCAAATATATGGAACCTTCTGTTGTATATATGTAGACCTTAATTTATCACCGTTGAGTTGAAACTTACATTAATTTCTTGGAAAATACTCAACGTCCAAAATATCCCATGCTAACCCTTAAAAATTTCCAAATATGATTGCTCTAACAGTATGTACCTCTAGTATATGTAACATATTTCATGTGTTAACAAGAAATTTCGATATATATGATGGTTTTGGACCGTGAGGCTTATTAGACGTTTTTCTTGTGAGAGAACCGGGTTATGAACTTACCCACTTCATAGATCACTACAAGAAAACATGTTATATTGTGACCAAAAATTTTTGATCAAAATTTTAGTCAACATAATTATGACTAAAAATCTATTAATTCTTGATGAATTAAATATTTGGTTATCAAATAGTCAATATCTTGACCAATCGATATATTATCAAAATATTTTGACCACTTTTTGACGATAATATATACATTACTAGAAAATAACTCAATTTTGACCATGATTATAATCATAAATTGGTCAAAAAACAGTTATTTTGATTAATTTTTGATCAAAATTGAATGGTCAAAAGTCGTTGATTGAAAATTTATATTGGTAAAAAATTAATCAAAAAAACTGTTATTTGACTAATTTATGATTATAATCACAGTAAAATTTGACTTGTTTTCTAATAGTGGATTACTGCATTATGAACCGATTTAATTACTCTAAATCGCTACCACTACAAACCATACCGCTTCATGCAATTAATATGCAGTTTACGTAAATATGTAAAACCTAACTTTTGGTCACAAACATTTGCAAGCAAATATAAAGATTCAGTAATTTCTTGTAACACCTAATAATATAACCATCGAGATCAAGATTCTTTTATAAATGTTTTTCATTTAAGTATCTCTCAGCCACAGCTGCATGAACCGCAGCTCCAACTGGTAAACTATCTTCATCGATCATGAAACGTGGTGAATGACCAATGTGGACGGACCCGAGTTCTTCATTTCTGATGCCAATGAAGTAAAATGCAGCCGGTATAATCTCTGAGTAAAAGGCAAAATCTTCAGCTCCCATCATTTGTGGAGCTTGAGTGAATTGGCTATCTCCAAGCAAATCGACTGTGACTCTTTTCAAGTGATTGTATGTTGCATCATTGTTCGTGGTTGGTGGGTAGATTGCGTTTTGCTTCTCAAAGAAGTTCACCGTCGCTTTGCAACCGAAAACTCCAACTTGTTCCTCGAGTACCTGTTGTTACAAAACACACATATGTTTAACATTGTTGTGTCCGTATATGGTTCTTGGTTTGTGTGGTCCAAATCAGCTTTAAAGAAATTAAAGACCAGGGCCTGATTAGCAATTACTATATTTTAGTCTTTCTTCTTACTCTAATTAGTTTAATTTCAGTCTCTTAGTTGTTTCAACAAAATTATAACTTACAAATATAAATATTATTCAAAGTCAAATTATATTTCCGTTTAGTTTTTGACAAATAAAATAATTTTTTGTGTTTGACAAGCACTTATCTATAGTTCAAAACCAAAAATAATTGACTGCTTAAAAGTTAGATATATTTCAAAATATATATTTTATATATACTTATCTATTTCTATTTTTATCTTTTCAATTAATTTTCGTTTGTTGAATTCGAATTTACATAATTTTTGGCCAAAATTTATTAAATAAATAAATATTTTATTCGGATTATTATATTCTTTTGTGATTCTTGGTTATAACCAAGGAACTGGTAAGTCCTATTTTTCAGTATACCATTTTTGAATAGTAAGGGGTCTAATTTTAAATGTGGGCCTTATTGTGTACTTGGAGTTCTAGAATCCTTGGGTTTGGACCAGATCCGGTCTACGATATTCAGTTATAACGGTACGTACCTCTTGAATACGCTTTTTGAGGTAATAGAAGCTTGAGTTAGAAAAAGCTCTAAAAGTACCACCGAGGACCACCATGTCCGGCACCACATCCAAACTATGACCGCCGTCAAATGAAGTCACCGACACAACCTACAAATCGAGAAATTACCAATTAAAATTCTGTTTTTATTTTAAATGTTTCAAAAATCTAGAATTGGATTAAGAGAGCCACCTGAGAATCAAGAGGACTAGCTTCACGAGATACAATGCTTTGAAGGCTAATGACAGCGGAAGAAGCCGCAAGAATAAGATTACCGGAGCCACCACTACCATCAACAGTGATAACCGCCCGGAAAATACCACATCCGGCGAGCAAAGGACCACTTCTAGATGAAATTACACCCGTTGAATCCATGTGAGACACATGGACGGCAAAGATAGCTTCCACGTCCTCCAACGCTCCGTCTTCGATCATCTTTTTGGCACCATTTCCAGCTTCTTCTGCCGGTTGAAACAATAGAACCACTGTTCCCTGTAAGAATCACATATGACTTCATTGATCAGTTCTATAATCCTGGATCTCCATACCTAAATCGATCCCGGTACCAATATAAATTTGAGTTTCTTTCCACTTAAAATGTGTTGGGATAGCAAGATGATATTACTACATGATGGATCCAATTGGTGACTCCAAATCAGTAAGACGATTCAAAAGAAAATGAATGGTTGAAAAGAAAGTTGTTTGAGAATTGGCGGTTTAATTATTAGCAAACTCCCATAATAAATATGTTTGTAATGAGCGGTTAAACACCCATAAATAACTCTACATGCTTATTTCAACCGCTGATTTCCAAAATATTCATTTCAACTGCTAATTTTCAACTGTTTCAATCACTAATTCTTAAAAGTTGTGTTTAGTGCAAAAAATAAACAACCACTAATTCAAACCTTTGTTTATTGCTACCAATAAAACCAATGTAATAATATAATAGAACAAAAAAATGTAAAAAAAGAAAGAAAAAATAAATGTTGGACGAATATTTCATGCAAGTGGAGTGGATGGAATAAAGAGTATGAGGCTTGAATAGATCAAAACTGGCAACGTTAAGGGATTAACTTATCTGATATGTGCTTAAAAACCATTGTCCAAAAGACATGACCCACCAAGAAACAAAACTAAAGAATCTAACCAACTAGTCCAAAAGACATCACCATTGCATAAACAATTAGATTAAATAGGAGGAACACCAATCATATACCAAATTTACTATTATTTTAATATTAAAGTTGGTTTTATACTGTTCTATTTTTTGGTTTTATGTCCAATCACACACATGGAATATTATACAAAAATACGTTTATTATTATTTTATTAAAAATTATTTTAATAATTTTGATAAATATGAATTGTTCTTATATTTAATTAATTATAAAGTTAAAATAAGACTACAATAGATAAATTTAAAAAAGTGCAAAACAAAATCCGTCATACTAAGATTAAATATAAGATTACAATTAAAATTTTATATTAACTACAATTAAGATTATTGTTTTATTTAATTCTACATTGTTGTGATCTTATGTTTTCATTATATTTTCAATTTAAAGTAAGTTTTATATTTAAAAATACATATTTTTAGTTAGTCACTTAAAATTTTAATGATTTGGTAGAAAGAATTTAACTTTTGATTTTTTATTTTTCTTTCCGAACTAACAATATATATATATGTATATATAGATAGTTATCCGAGTTATACAGTTATTAAGTTATTTTTACGTATTATATAAATTTAAAATTTAGTGCTCCTCTTATATATCTTCTAAAATTAATGCAAATAATTTTTTCAAACCATCAAATAGTGCTATTTATTTTTATTTTTAAAAAGAGAAACAGTGAAATAAATTACCTTGAGAAGATGTTCACGAGACTTGAGGATATGAGCAGCACCAAGAAGCATAGTCACATGAGCGTCATGACCACAAGCATGCATTTTGCCTGCAACTTTACTTTTGTGTTCCCATTCTACTGCTTCCTGTTTTGCATTATCACAAACCAATTTTATGTTCAATTTAGTAATAAAATTTATTCATAACCAATAACCTTATCTATAACCATATCAACTCAACCACACAATCTATCGTTATCATCATATGTCCTATATCATGTAACAAACAGGATACAACTACACCTTCTTTCCAAATAAGGAAAACTTCACATGGTCACATGGGACATAAAGATAGTACAAAACATTTTTGTGCATGTATTATAGCGTCCATTTTTTTATATAAAAATCTACATTATTTATCCAAACAATTATTTGTGATTTTTAAAAATAACTGGGTGAACACTATCTAACAAACACTATAAATTCCAAGTCGGGTAGAAAAGATCATGTTTTCTACCTAGTTCTTGGGTCCAACTATTTCTGACACCACAATAAATCATGTGAAATCTAATGTTCTCCACGCAATTGCGTTGTATTTTCAGAAAGTTCAAATCTGAAGAAAATGTAATCAATATATGTACAGGTGTTGTTCTACCACTGGACCACACCCGTGTAGATTTACTATTTCTAGATTTTAGGATATTTGTGCAACCGCACGTAAAAATCATCTGTTTTGTTAATAATATTTAAAGGTTCACATGGACCAACAAAGTCCAACAAAATGTACAATCTAGTCTCAATTTTACTTATTTTCTTATACGCCCAAGTAAAAAATTTAAACTGTATGAAATGATTTGTTTATACATTTTTATGTATATGAAAAGATAAGTATGCGTGCAGAGACAAACAACTATACAACCACAAATAGTAAATAAGTCAAAACTATAGTATTAAAAAAAACATTTTACTATTGTTAGTAACGTTTACCTGAATAGGTAGTGCGTCCATATCAGCCCGAACCGCCACAAAAGGTGGACCACCGGATCCGATCCAAGCCCGAATACCCGTTTTAGCTAAAGGATACATATACATAATACCCATACGATCTAGCTCGGTCCGAACGAGCTTACTCGTCTCGTATTCCTCAAAAGCTAGCTCAGGATTTTCATGGATCGTTCTCCTCACACGCTTGAGCCAAGCCACGTTATCTGGGTGATGAGTTAGCTCGAGAATCTCTTCGGAACAAGCTTTGGTCCATACTCGACACTCATCTGACCCGAGTAAGGTCGGTGGACCCGAGGACTGGTTCTTGGTCGGTATCGGCCGTAGTAACATCTCAAAGGGATTGTTGTCGGAATATTTCACTTCAAGGAAAGGTATTTCGGTGGCTTTGATCATAGAGACCAAGTTTATGGTTAGAAAGACAAAGAGAAAATTAAGTTTCCGGAGATTGTCCATAACTTTTCGAGAGAAAGAAAGTGTTCTTGTTTGTTTGAGAGAGAGAATTTTGCTTTGGTATTAAAAGGGGAAGAGAGAGAATTTGGGCATGTGGGTATAAAAAAGTAAGAGAGAGAGAGAAATATTGTCACGTGGGTTAATTAGACTTCGAATCTAACGGCTGAGTGAGACCCACCACTTTCCAAGAAGAACTTGACTATTTGACACGCCTCTTTTCATTTCTATTTGTTTATTTATACGGCCGGTGATTTTGTTTTTTTCAGTGTCGGCCCTCTTAAATATCATCTCTAGTTAAACCGGGTCTGACGAAATGGTGGCCACATTAAAGATTCTTGGGAAATATATAAAAATGTGGCAATTTTCCTCTCTTGAATTAGCTTTTTAGGATGAGTTAGACCTATACTAATATGATATATTAGGATATAATTGATATCCCATATCGGAAGTTGGAATCATTCTAACCTAATATATATAAACTAGGGGCCAATCCACTCATTATCAATTGGTTTTGAATTGGAAGCCCATATTTTATCATGATATCAGAGCTTGGTCCAATTCTAATATGGACCACCCGTGGATGTCCAGTCTCACAAACTTCACACTTCAGATGTCTAGTCCTGAGCGTGAGGGGGTGTGTTAAAGTATCAAAAGTCACACATTGGAAAAGTTAAAGATTCTTGGGCAATATATAAGTATGTGGCAATCGTCCTCTCTTGAGCTAGTTTTTGGGAGAGTTAGACCCATACTAATAGACTACACACACTACAAGAATACATAGGTTTTACAACGCCCATATTCATTTCTAATTCGTTGTTGATAGGTTTTACAACGAATTAGGGACAAAATGAGTTTCGTTGTATACTGTTCGTCGTAACAGGATTTTCGTCGTAAATTTGTTGCCAAAATTGCAAGAGAAGGCATTCGTTGTAAATTCATCGTGAATTTTGCATCGTAAAAGCGTTGTAAATTTTGCGAGAAAATACAAACGTTGTAACTTTGTCATAAAATAAACAACGTTAATACGTCGTAAAATTAACGACAAACGTTGTAACTTTGTCATAAAATAAACGACGTTAATATGTCGTAAAATTAACGACGAAATAACGTCGTCACTTTTACGACAAAGTTACAACGCTAAATTAGGGACGAATTAGGAACGACTTGTTTTACGACCAATTTACAACTCCTATATTATGGATGAATAATTTTACAAAGAATTAAGGACGACTTGATTTACAACGAATTAAAGACAAAAATTTATGTTAAACTAGGGACTAATTATTCCCAACGAATTGGGGACGAATATTGTTTACGACTAATTAGGGACGAAGCGGAAAATTATTTTTTAAAAGTAAAATTATAAGATATTTTATGATTTAGTTTAAAATTTAGAAAATGTTTAAAATTTTGATTTTATAATATTTATAAAATAATTTTAAAAGTTTTTACAAAAACAATAAAAATACAAATATTTATTGTAAAATTTCGTTAAACAAATCCGTACCACAGGCTTTTTGCTCCTCAGTCACTATTTTGTTTAAATCGACATCTCTATGAGCTGAAGTCCGGAGTCCCATGTTTTGACGTCTACGCTCTGATGCCTCCATCTGATGGGGATTGCCCGCAACCAAAATATCGAAAATCGACTCTATTGCTGCAAACTACTGAGCCATCGATTGTTTAAACTCAGCTGTCGATCACTTTAGCTCCTCTACTTCGTTACGTGAAATTGTCAACTAAGAACGGAAAGAGCTGTCCCATATCCAAGAAGAAGTGACTCTTGGGACATCTTGCGCGGATCCTACTACAAGAATCCGTCCTTTTTTCTTCAGAACAATCTAATAAAAACGGTAAACATGTTAGTATTAATTATATTACCTATAAATAATTCAACATTGAAATTAAAAACTTAGTAATTTATATTAACTAATTACCTGTTTATAAATATAGTCAACTTCTGAAGTGGTCAATTCCACAGGAGTACCATCGGAGGTTTCCTGGGAAAGTTGAGTCTGACGCTCCTGAACAGCAGTTGTAACCTCGTTGTATAGCCTCTCCGATCTAGCGTCGATGAAAACTCCGGACTTGTTCTTATGAGTCTGCGCGAAAAAATCCGGAAGAGAAGGAACATGTCCTAACTCTTCAGTGTAAAAATTGTAAAATTTAGTTAAATATCTAAGTAATTAAAAATTAAATGAACTAAATATTTTAATTTTCAATAAAACAACTTACCATCTGTAGAGCGACTCCACCAAAAGGAGTTTGTCCACAAGTGTGAGGTATAGCAAGGGGGAAACCGTCTGGACCAATCGTGTTCCGAGAAGCAGAACACTGAGCAGCTTTCCTCACGAATTGGGCTCTATCCAAAAATTCTTCAAGCCCTCCCAAACCGCGGCTGTCATGAAGCTAGGTTTGCCGTCATCTCCTTTCACCTCCCAATCTGTCTTCCAATCAGAGACAGTGTTACAAAACCGTTTCTTGGCTTTTTTGTTGAACTCATGCTTGACGGTCTCGGTGATGGAGACGTCCCAGTTCCAACATTGCTTTTAAAAAAAAGATTTAGGATTAATTAGTAATTATATAAGTTAATTAAATAAAACGAATAATAATATTTAAAATTTTTAATTACCGCGAAAATCTTAAACTACGTTACACGAATGTAGTGTGGTGTCAATGTCCAGTTAGGGGTCCCCTCGACAAAAAAAGTCTTGATGCACTCCGTAATGCTTCGCCCCACTTTGCTATCCACACCAAACCTGAATTTTATAAAAAAACTGTAATGAGTAAATATATAATTTGAAATAATTTTAATTTTAAATGTTTAAATTTAATAAATAAAATTAATATTAAAGAGTTTACTTACCAATAAGTACCAGTAGGTCGATCGATATGTAATGTTTTCAAACTTGCGTTATTTCCATGCACGAGAATATCTTCCACCGTATAGTGTGCATAGGGTGCATCCGGTGGTACCATGAGATCCGAATGAATAGCTCCGGGAACCGGCTGAGGGCTGACGGTTTCATCCGGTTGCTGCTCCGGTACTGACTGTGGATGCGACGGGGCAATCTGTGACTGTGTCTCGGGTATCGTCAAAGAATTCGACGCTCCAATAGAGCCCGACGACGAAGTTGTGCCATGAATCATGTCGATGTAGTGGACACATCATGTATGCTTACGGAGAGCCATAGATAAATCTACAATAATAAGAAAATTAATTAATTAATAATCTATGATAACAGGAATTCTTAATTACATTCTAAAATCTAAATTTCATCCTAATTACTAAATTCCATCTATCCTAATTCCACATCAATCCTAATTTCATCTATCCTAATACCATTAAAAAAAACTAGAGAGAAGGTAGAGAAAACTAACCTTAGAGAGAAGGAGAAGAGAGGAAATGGCAAGGGAAATGAGAAATTGCGTGGGCTTATATAGAATCACATTTTGTCGTAAACGTGTTGGCCATTTACAACGCGTTAACGACGAATGCGTCATAAACGCGTTTACGACGAAATGTGATTCTAGCGTTTACAACGCGTTTACGACGTATTGTTCGGTTTTGTAAAACCCGTAAATTACAAGTTCAATTTGTTGAAATTATAAGTTCATTTTGTTGAAATTATAAGTTCGGTTTGTTGAAATTATAAGTTCGGTTTGTCGAATTTAAGTTCGGTTTGTCGAATTATAAGTTCAGTTTGTTGAAATTACGTTCGGGTTATTGAGATTATGTTCGATTTGTTGAGATTATGTTCGGTTTGCTGAGATTAAGTTCGGTTTGTTGAGATTAAGTCCTGTTTGTCAAAATTATAAGTTCGACAAACTGAACAGACTCAACAAACCGAAAAGACTCAACAAACCGAACATAATCTCAACAAACCGAACTTATAATTTTGACAAACAGAACTTATAATCTCGGAAACAAATTAATTTTATTGGTTGTAAAAACGTTGTAAACGTTAGACGTCGTAACGTTACAACGATTTTACGACGAAACTGAAATTTTATAAATTAATTTTAAATTTTAAATATTTTTTAAATTTTAAATTAAATTCAAAATTTTATAAAATTAATTTTTTCATCGTAAAAAGTTCATAAACGTTAGACGTCGTAACGTTACAATGATTTTTTTGTAAAATCATTGTAACGTTATGACATCGTTACGACATCTAACGTTTATAACCTTTTTATGACGAAACTGAAATTTTATAAATTAATTTTAAATTTAAAATATTTTTAAAATTTTATAAATTTTACAAATTTAAAAAATTTTCTAAATTTTAAATTAAATCAAAATTTTATAAAATTAAGTTTTTCCCGAGATTATAAGTTCGATTTGTCGAAATTATAAATTCGGTTTGTTGAGATTATGTTTGGTTTGTCGAATTTAAGTTTGGTTTATCGAATTTAAGTTCGGTTTGTCGAATAATAAGTTTGGTTTATCGAATAATAAGTTCGGTTTGTCGTCTTTAAATCGTTGTAAATAAATTTCGTTGTAAAAGTGTTGCGAATTGGGAACGTGTTTACAACGAATTTGTTCTGAAATGTTAATAGGTTGTAAATTCGTCGTAAAACTACTACCTTTTAACAACGAAATTTTTCATTGTAAATTTATAATACTTTTACCACGAATCGACATTTTGTTGTAAAGGCGTGCCATACCAAATCGGACATCAAGAGTAGGGTGGATCAAAAGAGGATCTTTCCGGCAAACAGCAAGAGTCATTTATGGAAAAAGATCCAATTTTTTTGAGCATTGAATACTCTCAAGTCTCAATTACCATCGAGTCAATCTCACCACTCTGCCGAACCTAGCAAAAACGTTCGTTTTTTACTTTTTTTTTTTTCTTGTATCTTTCGAATATTTTCAATACAACAAGATCTTCCACTCATTTCTCTAATCTAGTAATCTACTCATCATTAAACTTACTAATCATATTATTGGTGTGAACTAGTGTTGAAACAAAACCAATACACCCTTTCTATTATCAATTTATTATTAAAAATGACCACAAAAATAACTAATTCAATATAATTTTATATAAACGCAAACAGAAAGGTAGAAACGTAAATCCAATTCTCACTACAACAAAAGGTAAGATTTGGGACGTTTTTTAGCAACGGATTTACAACACAG
>OVAX01001618.1:0-41703 GCA_900406405.1 Lepidium africanum | reverse complement strand
CAGATTTTGAGTGATCAAGTCAAAATAAGCATGAAGAACATTCAATCTAGCACAACCTATGGCAGTATTCAAACACAAAAATCACAAACCCAAAAAACTTCCCAGATCTACTTCATCTCCTCACTAAGCCCANAGCCTATGACAGTATTCAAACACAAACATCACAAACCCAGAAAACTTCCCAGATCTACTTCATCTCCTCACTATGCCCTAAGAAATCTACTCACTACTCATACAATGAAGAACAACAAACCCAGAAAACATGATTAAAGGCATAAAGAAAGAAACGAAAATGAGATCTAACAACCTAGGGTGAGATTTAAGCAGAAATCATGAACTTCATAAGAACACCAAGAACAGCGAAAAAAAATAAGAAAGAGGCAGAANATGAAGAACAACAAACCCAGAAAACATGATTAAAGGCATAAAGAAAGAAACGAAAACGAGATTTAACAACATAGGGTGAGATTTAAGCAGAAATCATGAACTTCATAAGAACACCAAGAACAGCAAAAAAAAAATAAGAAAGAGGCAGAGAGAATTCTGGAATTTACTCAAAGAGGCAAAAACTAGGTTAAAACTTGGATATCTGTTTTCAGCTAAAACAAGGGTATTTATAGGGCTTAAAACACGGAAGCCCTAATTTTCAGTCAACAAAAGTAAAGAGTTGGTCAAATAAAACGAAGTCGGTCTAAGTTGCTTCATGGTGCATGGCGAGTTGGGGGTTGAGTTCTAGAAAATTCAGCTTCAGCAAATGCTCAATCTGGGCTGCCCTCGTCACACTTTGGCGAAATGAAATGGCTCAGATTCAAAAACATGAATTCTGGCTAAGTCTGGACTCGCTAGTGTCAGGTTNTGCTTCATGGTGCATGGCGAGTTGGGGGTTGAGTTCTAGAAAATTCAGCTTCAGCAAATGCTTAATCTGGGTTGCACTCGTCACGCTCTGGCGAGTTGAAATCGCTCAGATTCTAAAACATGAATTCTAGCTAAGTCTGTAATGTTGAACTTGCCAGTGTCAGGTGGGAGTGATGGTGAGTTGGACATTGAAAACTTGAAGATTTGACTAAGTGCTAAGGCTTGAACTCGCCAGTGCTTGGTGAGTTGGACGTGAAGAGTCCAAGCCAAAAATACAATTTTTGGCTGAGTATTGGAGTCGAAACTCGCTTATACATGGCGAGTTGGCTGAGGGAGTCTTGAGTACTTTGCTTTTAAAATCCTCTGTCCTTGATGATTTGGCTCCAGCTCTTCAGTTCTAGGCTTAACTTGCAGTCTTCATGCTTGTGTGCTCCAAAATGCTCCGAATTGACCCAAAGTGCTCCAAATTGCTCTAAAGTTCCTGAAATGCTCCAAATGCTATGCAAATGCAAGAATGATCCTAATTGGACTCTAAAAGGCATAATATAGAATGTGGATGAATGCAAACTATAAAGCTAAAATGGGCAAAATGCATGAATATCACACAACACCAAAGGCATACACATCAATTGTCTCTGTTAGATATCCCTGCCACTTATATAGATTTTTTTGTCATCGTATAGTTTTGCAAGCCCAACATTAGAAAATTTTGGAACTAAATCAGAGTCAAGTAAAATTTTGCTGGCCTTCACATCCCTATGTACTATGCACACACTTGCCTATTCGTGGAGATAATGTAAACTTTTAGCTATTTTGAGCCATATCTTATAACGAGTTGACCAATCAAGATGTAAAGTCTTATCCTCTACATCATTCAAAAAGAGCATCATGGATACCTATGCTTGGTAAACGCAGATATAGATAAGTCTCATTTTTGTTCATTACTAATTAGTTCCTTTTCGAGACACTTATTAGAAAGGTACTCATATACGAGCAAACAATGATCTCCTTCAAAGTAGAACCTGAAGAGTTTTACTAGGTTGCAATGTAGAACTGAAGAAGTTGCTACAATGTCTGCAACAAATTGTCCCTTTCCGTTCCGGGATCCAACAGAAAACTGCTTCACCGTGACCTCTCTTCCATCACTAAGGCTTCCCTGTTAAATATGTTAATCAAAACTTACCCAACTTCTCATCAGAGGTTCTCTTTCCACTCACTAACTCAAGAACCACAACACCAAAGGCATACACATCAGTTGTCTCTGTTAGATATCCACGCATAGCATACTCTGGCGTAAGATATCCACTGCATTGATACAAATAACATGCATATGTTATACATAATACATCCATAGTTGTGAATTCCAAACCAAAGGTTAGAATTTAGGGGATTACTTACACCGTCCCAGCCACTTATATAGATTTTTTTGTCATCGTAAAGTTTTGCAAGCCCAAAATCGGAAACTTTTGGAACTAGATCATAGTCAGGTTAAATATTGATGGCCTTCACATCCGTATGTACTATGCTTACACTTGCCTCTTCATTGAGATAATGTAAACCTTTAGCTATTTTGAGACATATCTTATAATGAGTTGACCAATCAAGATGTAAAGTCTTATCCTCTGCATCATTTAAACAAAGAGCATCATGGATACCTTTGCTTGGTAAAAGCATATATAGATAAGTCACATTTTTTTTCATTACTAATTAGTGCCTCATCGACACTTATTAGAAAGGTACTCATATACGAGCAAACAATGATCTCCTTCAAAGCAGAACCCGAAGAGTTTTACTAGGTTGCAATGTAGAACTGAAGAAGTTGCTACAATTTCCGCAACAAATTTTCCCTTTCCATTCCGGGATCCAACAGACAACTGCTTCACCGCAACCTCTCTTCCATCATTAAAGCTTCCCTATTAAATATGTCAATCAAAACAAAATATATTAAAAGGTCGTACATAGTCTCTTCTTCCCTCTCAAAAGAGTAGTACATTTTGTGTTTGTTTTGGTAAGGAACTTAACTTATAAACAGAACCAAATCCTTCCTCTCCAACCTTGTTTGAAGGATCAAAATCTTTAGTTGCACTTTTAAGTTTTGAGTAAGTAAAAGTGTAAGGTTATACTTCTATATTTAGTACTTCTTCCATAAACAATTTGAATATCTTATAATCAGTAAATTTCAAAGATGATATTTAAGTTCTCTATGGGCCAATATTCTTCATTTCTATCGCTTGCTTGTGTTGTAGTTATAACATCTATACCTTCATCATCTGTGTACCGCTTTCTTCTTTTTCAGATGATGAAGATAACTACAGACACAAAAATACTCAAAAGTACTACACCAATAATGACACCCACAATAGTTTCAGTCTTGTAATTTCCCTTCGATGGTGGCCTATTACCCACAATTGGCATGAAATCTGAACATACATATGTTACACTTAGACACTAAGTCACATCACGAGATAATGAAAGTAAGGAAAAAAAAATGAATTTGCCATATGTGTTATATGGTTCTGCACTAATGATTGATATTAATGGCCCATAAGTCCCTCGGAGAGGAATAGAACATGTTCCTCTTCCAGCCCAGAAAAGATGAACTTCAAGGTGATTTTATGATACATTTGTTCTATATTCTCTTTTAACTGCACGAAAATAAAATTCACCAGCTGTTCTGCGTACATCAAAATCCTTTTCAACCAGTTTTTCCTGAAAGAAAAAAGATCTCAGTCTTAGAAATTATCAGAATCAAATTTGGAATACATCAAAAAATTAACTGGTCAAATATAAATTCAATCAAGAAGTGTAATAGTCAAATCGTCGTCTTCTTAAACTTCTCCAATCTTTAAATTTAGAATTGTCTATTTGTATTTCAGCAAACTGCAATGTTACAATATAACCTCCATTTTCTAGCCCCAGCCCATAATACCTAAGGGAAGACACAAAAAATTGTGCTAACCGAAAAAGGTCCGAGTCGAAAATGATGACAAATTGTGATTGTGAAGTACTTAAGTATATATTGTTGCTATTTTCAGAAAAAAAAGTCCTACATTTCTGGCTGCCCATCTCTGATCAGCACTCACAAAAAAACGAAGCTGGTCCAAGATCTGTATTCTTCCTCTCAAATAGTGTTCTGCTACTAGAGATTATTGATGGGCCTCCACAGTTGATTGAAAAGTTCAAAGCTAAAAATCTGTCCATAGAGAAAGTTTTTTTTTTTAAAAAAAATTCCAATAGAACATTGAAGCGTTGTCCATGTGTGATCTCAGGATCAATTTACTTATTGTTTATTAATTTTGAGTTGAAAACCCATAATTGATCAAATGTGGAAAATGACTTACGAGCAGTGATGTGGCAGATTGTAGAGTTGACGAAACTACAATTGCATTTGATGACTGTGGAGAGGTTGATGTTGAAGGCGAAGTCAACCGAGACACTGTCGTCAACAGCGACACCAAAGCAAAGTTTGTCGCTAATGTTCCATTTACTCGTCTCCAGGATCCTCCAAGCCGCAAAGATAGAGTTCAAAGCACAAGCTAAGTTAATTGCATGACCACATCAATAGATTATTATTTTCAAGCTTAATCTAATCACTAACTAATTAATTATTGATAATCCTATACGATATAAGTGTAACACCCCGGTTTCAGGTATTATAATATGTGGTGGTGCATGTAGAGAGGTTTTAAAAGAATTGATTTGGCCACTTATGTCACTAAAGTGCACTTATCTTTTCAGTCACTTATCCAGAGAGAACTCTTGGGTTAAGCGTGCTTAAGCTGGAGTAGTTGAAGGATAAGTGACCTTTCATGAAGTAATTCCTGGAACCGTGTGAGTGAGGATAAAACACAGGGAAAGATCATGTGGTAATTTGTAGGATCAGTAAACAAGTCTTTAAAGCCTCCCGGACGTAGCATCTCGACCATCGAGCCTGTAAAGTGGGCCCACGAGTCCTGAGAGGACATGGGGCTCATTATGGCGGTAGTAGAGGCGAATCCAGACATGTGTGGAGACAAAAGGGCTCACACCGTCGGGGGTGACGATCTTGGAACGCAACAAGGACGTTGCGGTCTGTTAGTGGGGGTAAATTGTAACACCCCATTTTGGGAAATATGATATGTGGTGGTGCATTCAGAGAGATTTAAAAAAATTGATTTGACCACTTATGTCACCAAAGTACACTTATCTTTTCAGTCACTTGTCTACTTGAGCTGTAGTAGTTGAAGGATGGGTGACCTTTCAGGAAGTGATTCCTGGAACCGTGTGAGTGAGGACAAAACACGGGAAAAGATTATGTGGTGATTTGTATGGTCGGTAAACAAGTCTTTAAAACTTTCCGAACGTAGTGTACCGACCATCGGGCCGATAAGATGGGCCCACGTATCCAGAGAGGATGTGGAACTCATTATTGCAGCGATCGGGGGTATAAAATATGGACCAAGACTGTAACTGGTATCAGAGGAATATGAGGAATTCAGCTGACTTATACTTTGTGTTACCAATTTCATTACTTGAGGAATTATGTGGAATATTTTTACTTTTTGTTTCTAAATTTTTAATTAATTTTTCTTTTTCCTTATTTGTTCTTTCATGCTTCCCATTTTGCATTAAGTAATTTTTTTTACTACTTGTGATACGAGCCTCGGCAGCTAGGAAATGGATATGAATTCCTCTGTTTCGATCTTGGTGAATCTGATTCCGAAGGAATCTGGATTTAAGTGCAATGGGCGATGGAGAACCACAAAGGAGGACGATAATTCTTTTGATAATCTCGTCCATTCATACTTGGAGTCCTCACAAGGATAAACTCGTCTCTTGTCTCGAATCCTCAAAGAAGAGTGGCGGCTGGTTTTGCTTTCGAAGAAAGTTCGTTCTTTATTTCATCAAGGTTAAAAGGTACAAATGCTAAAAAGGAACCTTATAAAGGGTTCAGCGGTGAGGGGCCTTCTAGGGCAAAATTATTACAGACTTCGAAAAGGAAACAAGTGATTCAGCACTTAAACAAAACGAGAAACAAAAACAAAATGAAATAAAAACGCAAAAGTTTCCAAATAAGGCAAGTACGTTTGCCACAAGGTTCGGCAACAAATACTCGTTATTCAGACCAAACGAACTTAGACTCTAGACTTTCACTAAGGCTGGGTCGAGCTGGCGGTACCTGCAAAGACAAAAATAATAAAGCACAAGTGCACCTGGGTCGAAAATGGGCTTCCCGCAGTATAGTTTGTGGTCAAGGCATAACTTCCCACGGTAAAGTTTATGGTCGAGGCAGAGCTTCTTACGGTACAGTCTGTAATCGAGGCAGAGCTTCCCGCGGTACAGTTCGTGGTCGAGGATGAGCTTCCCGCGTTATAGTCTGTGGTCGAGGTAGAGCTTACTGTGGTACGTCTGACGTTAACCTCTTCCTGTTTCTGAATGTTAAGTCATGATAAATCTGTCTGAGCTATGGGTTTGATCAGATTGAGTTGCGTGCTGATGGGGTTGATAAACTTGTCGCGGAGAGCTTTTGGTTTCCCACATCATAGAGCGTAAGGTCCAAACCACTAAAAACAGGGTGTACCTTCATATGGCTAGGGAGGTCGAGGTGGTAGGCGTTGTCGTGAATACATTCGAGTACTTGAAATGGTCCACAACCTCTTGGTGCAAATTTCTTGTTCTTGTTCCTCTCCTTATGAAACCTCTCCGTCCGTAAATGCATCCAAACCCAATCTCTGAGTTGAAAGATCACCTCCTTACGTCCCTTATCAGCAATATTAACTTATCTTAAAATAAATAAATCTACCAAATCAAAAATAATAAACAGTATATCATATTAAAACTCATCCTAAAGAATACAAATGTATTTCAAACATATTTAATATTTGATGTATTTAACTGTTGAGTTTTTGAGTATTTCACTTATATAGTAGTTTTTTTTTTAACTTCTAGTATACTTATATAGTTATGTGGATGATTTGACTCCTTCAAAAAAACTATAAAAACAATGGATTATAGTGTGGTGATTTTGAATATAAAGACAAGTTCTCTAAGACAAACCATCGTCCGGATGAATAGTGGCTTCTGTTTGAATCTGGGCTCAAACCAAGTAAACTGAATTGCAAATATAACACGACAAGAACCATATAGTTAGCAGTAGAAACAAAGTACTCTGTAATCTGCCCATCATCAGATTTCCAAACACTAGACAGATCATGATGAGGTTTCAAGTTTTTTTGTTTTGTGGAAAAAATTGAGGTTTTAAGTTTGCACTAGTCACAAGACAATTGTTTTTAATAAAGAGATTCATTTTGCCGACAAACTAGTGTCGGCTCACAAGCAAGGGCGTTCAGTGTGTTCGTCCAGGACTTTGGACCCACAAATAATTTTTTTAGTAAAAGTTTTCTAATTTTTTAAT
Organism: Lepidium africanum; assembly: GCA_900406405.1. NCBI lineage: Eukaryota > Viridiplantae > Streptophyta > Magnoliopsida > Brassicales > Brassicaceae > Lepidium > Lepidium africanum. The sequence goes on along the minus strand of OVAX01001618.1, from coordinate 34,454 downwards.
ATATTTTAGAGAAATTTGGGTATATACCCATGGAACGCACAACGTAATTTATTATCTATACCTGGACCCACCAATTCATCCCTCACTCTTACTCTGAAGAGAGAAATATCCAAAATATCTCTATCTCACAACTTTGGCTAAATGCTAAATATTCCTTAAGCATGAGACCCACCAATTCCTTTTATTATTTTTTTTGGTTTTTTTCTAGTTCAACCCATGATTAAATTCTTGGATGCAAAGATCAAGTTTGACTTCATATCTGTGGCGCTTCCTCAGCCTTGTCAAGCTCATCTTTATGATGGTTGTTTCATATGTGCAATTATGTACCATATTTTATCAACTAATATACATTTTGTCAGGTGATAGATTTGTTAACATGTAATAGATGTTTTGGCATATGTTTTAGTAGGTAATATATGCGTTACCAGGATGGCAGCATCTGTTCGGTGTTGGTGGTTGGTACAATACGACGACGAAACTGCATCTATGCTAGTGCAATGGTCGGTATTGGTGGTGGTGAATGTCGGTAATAGAATTGATGTTAAATTTATTAACTGCTAATCTATATGTTAGCAGATACTATATATGTCACTCAGGTATATATATTAGCGTATTAATGTACACGTTAATATATGTTTTATATGCTAATATTTGTGTTAGCGTATTTATATATATGTTAACATATGTTTTATCTTCTAAAATATGTGCTAGTGGGTAATATATATGTTACTCGGATAAGATATCCGTTAACAAGTACTATCTAACTCGAACATTACCATATGCATGCTTCTGTACCATCTAACTCGTTGCTTACCTTTTACAATTTATATTACTCGAGTACTATCTATATAAGTTAACAAGTAATATATATGTTACGTGGTATATATTTATGTTAGCAGCTAATAAATATATTAACATGTATTATATATGTTAGAAAATAATATATGTATTATTCGTAAACTATATATTAGTTACTATATATGTTAGCAGAAAATAAATATATTACCATGTACTATATATGTTAGCAGCTAATAAATATATTAACGGGTAACACCTATATTAACTGATATCAAAAACGGGAATAGTGTAATTGAATGCATTGTCCCGCATTTAATGCACAGTCTTTTTTTCTCTCTTACAACTCACATCCTCAAGGTTATTGTTGTAATTTAGCATGTGGGTCTATATAACTCACCTAATTAAATAAAATGATATAGTAGAATGTTAATTTCTTTTTTGTTTTCCTATATTAAGCTAATTGACTTTATATTTTATTGATGTGAAATTAATTTTTTTAATTATTTGAGTGAAAAAATGCCCGCAAAACATTTTTATTGACATATTAGAGAGTGTTTATGGGATCCACTCATAATTTAAGGGCCCACGTGAGTTAGAAATATAACATGAAAGATGAAAGAGCCCACATAATTTTTTCACTAGAGTTTAAAGTTACTAGGAGGCCCAATAAAAAAAAAAATTTGCTCCAGGGCCCAAAAATATTATAAGCCGGCACTGCGACAAACGAGTCATAAAGTTCCTTTAACTGAGTGGGAAAATTGTTTTTTATTCTCTTTGTTAGATAAGATGTAAAAGCTGAGAAAAGACTTACTGCATGACTTCATTATTATTGCTATGAAGTTGCCTCTATCATTTATTCTGTATCGAATATACAAATTACAACAAAGGATAAGAGAAATCTAATCTATTTTCAGATGTCATTTCTATTTCTTAAGAGTAAAGCCAAAGAAAAAGTTGCTACTTTAACATAAGCATGATAAAAAAAACAACTTGATAATATCGAAAGAAAACACATTTTCACCAAAATAGCATAGTTACTCATGCCGTGTAAGTCAAGTACTCAACTCTCCAAAAAAAAAATTACAATAGACATAATTCACTATTCTTTAGACGGCATGTGGTGTTATTGATTCAATATCTTGATAGAGAAAGGTCTATGATTTAAGTTTACCTCTTTGTAAAGACGATAAACAGAATTATAGTACTGCCTCTGTCCATCATTGACTCGCCTTGTTTCGTGTACCAGTCAGTCATTGTTCCACTGCATCATTCTCTTAGCAAGAGTTAAGGTAAGTCTCTACCAAAAAGAAAAACCATGTACCAGTCAGTCATTGATTCAGTGCTTCTGCCTGAGAATGTCTTAAACGCTTTTGTTTTGTCATTGATTGAATTAAACATCGTCAATTGTCATATTAACAATAGAACTGATTGATCACTTATCATTATTCATGATAAGTTTGACGTTCTTTTATTTGAGCTTCATCAATACACACTATAACAAGGTTTGTAGCTTGAATTTGGCAACACAATATAACCTCTCTTACCCTCTTTACACATAAACACTATTTCAGCCAAACAAAGCAAAGCAGGTAGTTCAGGCTGAGAAAAAGAAGAGAAGTGCAAATTTGAAGAGCTGAGAAACTCCAAATATAACAACAAAGGCTGAGGGTACCAAACTTTATACAACACATGCTTTGATAATTGCAAGTGTCCTGTGTATATGAAACCATAAACACTTCGATGTTAATTTGTATGTTTTTCTCGCTCTAAAGAACCTCTCTCTGGTTGAGATGAACTCCTTTCTGGCTTCACTCGTTGCCAACTTGTTCGTAGGAGTTTCTTAACACACCTAAGTCCCACTTCCAAAACTAGAGTCAAGCACACAGCCACAGGGAAACCAACTCTGCAAGAAGAATCAATTTATCTGCAATGTCTAATACTCTTTCTAGAAGCGCTGACTTTGCATAGTTGTGTTGTGTAGGGTGAAGTTTCCTTCAAATAATTCATTGGTTGATTTTTTCCAAAGAGTTCTAAAAGGAGAATCCCAAAGCTGTACATATCACCTTGTATTGATGGTGGTCCTCCCATTCCATATTATGCATCATATTTTACATAAAATAAAACTATAGTAACTGAAGAATACAATGATTTTTTTGTTTTCATAGACAACGCATATACGTAATAGCTTTACCTAGTGTGACATAACCAATGGTTCCATAGCTTTACCTGGTGCGACATAACCAATGGTCCTCTGATGCGAGCTGAGCTTAATTGATTTAAATAAGACTATTAGTCGAATTTAAGAAGAAGTTGGCTAAATCAAAGTCCCTAACATGGGCTGTCAAATCATTGTCGAAGAGGACATAGTTTGGCTTGAGATGGCAATGAGCAATAGGTTCATGGCAATGAACATGAAGATAGTCCAAATAGAAGCCACTTCTATTGCTATGTTAAACTTTTCAAACAGTGTCAAGGTTTCTGAGGGCTTCCATTTGGCATGAACGCATAGATTAAAAGTTCTGAATACATTTGCTTGGAAATCAATAGTCGAATAAGCAATCAATAATTTCACAAGATTGCGATGTCTTATGTCCTTGAAATATTCACATTCTGCCACAATGCTCTTCATTGCAAAAATCAAGAAAATAAAAACCATCAAAAGAGAAGTTATGCATGTGATAACCCTCATTACAACTTTATTTGAGAGAGAGGAATAGTGTGTCTGCAATAGTTGTGCTTGCAAGGTATGGCTTTAGTTTCGAATCTTTGATGCCTCCAAACTTACGAATTAAGGAAACTTAGTTGCATTTTGAAAAATTCTTTCTCTTGGCACTCTTCCTTCAAAATTGTTGAAGGATAAATTGAGATACTCTAACAAAGAGAAGTCTACAATATATTCAGGTATAGTTCCAAGAGGGATTATTCTTCAAAAAATCAACCTTTTTAACACCAACCAATCCACTTATGTCTGGATAGCTCCATCAAAAGAATTTCCATCTAGATAAACTCTTTCAATAAAGAGACAATTTCCTAGAGTCTCTCGGAGTCTACCTGATAATTTATTATGCGAAACAAGATGTTCAAGTAGATTTGTAAGCCGATCAACATGGTAGAGAACTAGTTACAAATTGATTTGACATCTAGAGACTTAGGGGGGCGAAATTTTCAAAATTTCCATATTCCATTCAACTGATTATGCTCAACCCAAAAACTTGGCCCAGTACTACAATTACCGATACTAGGAGGAATAATACCTTCAAAACTATTGTTGGACAAATTGAGTATTACTAATAAAGTTTTGAATGGAGATTTAAGTCCCTCAAGTTTGAAAGCATGCCAAGAAAGGTTGGGAGTGGTCCAGTCAACATATTATCCCCTAATTCAAGTGTTTGTGGGCTAATGAGATTCCCAATGCCATGGGGAATGCTTCCAAAGACGAGATTATTATTAAGGCTTAAATAGAAGAAAAACATAAGGGTGAGCTGTGAACTTAATTATGTCTATCTTTAACATATATCTAAAATAAAGAGAAAAACCATAGTGCTAGAGATGTGAATTGTGAATATGTTTATTGATATGTTCAATGTAATTATATAGTGAGACATATATACACATAAGGAGACTCTAGGTTACATACAAGAAAGGAAATACAGATATTCAGGAGAATCAATGGAGTAAATGTGATTGCTTAATTATCTCCTTAACATGCCCCTTCAAGATGGAGGGGCTAAAGCAACTCCAATCTTGTTTCTAATGTCGAGAAATTGTGCTCGTTGGAGTGGCTTTGTCAGTCCATCTGCTAGTTGATCGTGTGTGTTGACATGTGCTACACGCAGCAGACCATGTTGTACATATCCCCGAATGAAGTGATAGTCTAAGGTGATATGTTTCATCCTTGAATTGAAGACAGGATTAGCTGAGAGGAAAGTCACACCAACATTATCACGATAGATAACTAGAGTTTGCAGGATCATGATGTACAGTTCTGGGAGTCTGTTACATATCCATGTTATTTTTGTTGAAGCGTTGGCAACTGCCCTGTATTCTGCCTTTGTTGAGGATCTTGCAACTCCACTTTGCTTCTTTGTGGACCATGAAACGGGTGAGCTTCCAAGGTATATGACATAGGCATTCATTGAGACATAATCATCAGAGTCACCTGCCAAGTCTGCATCTGAAAAACCATGTAAAAACATAGTGTTCTTTGCGGAGAAAAATATATTGTGGGTAAGTGTGCTTTTGAGATAGCGAAGAATGCGTTTCCTGGCTTGTCAGTGATCTGAGGTTGGTTTATGCATGAATTGGGAGAGCCTATTCACTGCATACGCTATGTTTGGTCTCGTGAAGGCAAGATATTGAAGGCTTCTGATGAGGCGTCTGTAATCAGTTGGGTCTGCGAGAGGTTCACCTATGTTAATCGAGAGTTTAGGTGACGAGGCCATCAGTGTACATACTTGGTTGACATCAATTACGGCATGACGATGGAGGAGATCAACAATATAGCATCGTTGACTGAGATGCAAACCAGATGATGTCTGTGTGCCTCGATTCCCATAAGATAGTTGAGAGCAATTGGATCCTTGATTGAGAATCTGCGTGCTAGCTGATTAAGTACTTTCTGTATTCCTATTGGTGTGCTTCTAGTGATGAGAATATCATCAACATATATCAGGACATAGATAAGATTTGTGCCATGATAGAGTACGAACAAAAAAGTATCTGTAAGAGAATTTTTGAGACCAAAACTAATCAGAAGTTGACTTAATTCATTATACCAGGCACGAGGTGCTTGCTTGAGGCCATATACGGCTTTGTTGAAGCGACAAATATGAGTCGGATTGTCTTGATCAATGAATCCTAGGGGTTGCTCCATGTAAACTTCTTTTTGATTAGTGCCTTGAAGAAAAGAATTATTCAGGTCTAGCTGTTGTACTAGCCATGATCTTTTGACTGCAACATTGAGTATGATACAAATAGTTGTTGATTTGATGACAGGACTGAATGTCTTCACATAATCATGACCCAGCTGTTGATTGTAGCCTTTGGCTACCAATCGGGCTTTTCTCCTACTCAATTTAGCATTAGAAGCAAATTTATTTTGAAACACCCACTTACATCTGATGACATTTCGATTTCGTGGTTTGGGGACGAGATTGAAGGTTCGATTTTTGGCAAAGGCAGTAATTTCATCAGAGATTGGATTTCACCATTTTTGGGATCTGAGTGCTTGATTTATTGTTCTGGGTTCTTCGTCAATCTTCAATTTCGCGAGAGTTGAGAGGTTGTACTTTGAATTTGGTTTCACTATGTGATTTTTCTAGTGTGTAGTCATGGGATGTTTTTTTTGGAGCGTTGGTACGTGAGACACTTGGTGGTGCGCCATAGAATCTGTTTATGGAGGAGGCACACTTGTTGAATCGTTGATGGATGGATTTTCAGAGTGGTCTGGCCCGTGTTGAGGTAAGTGGGCTTATTTAGATGATGACCCAGATTCATCTGAGTCATGTTGACTTGGACTGAGTCTTGGATTTGGATCTGTTTGTGGAACTTGATTAGTCGGCTCATTAGCAACAGTAGGCCCAGAATCTTGATCATTTGCAAATCCAATCTGACGTGTGTCATGGTTGATTTCATGAGACCGTTTCTAGCGAGTGTCGTTGTCACGGGCGGAGATCGAGATGGCGGTACGAGTGGCGCGGCAGCTGGGATTAGGTAGGCAGTGATTGTGGTGGAGGCTGGTTGTGATGGAGAAGTTTCAGGGAAGGTGGTGAGATTTTTGGAAGGGAATTTAGTTTCATCAAATTTGACATGCCTGGAGACAAACATTTTTTCGATTTCAGGTTGGAGACAGAGATAAGCACACTCGGTGAGGGAGTAGCCCATGAAAATGCATGGAGTTGATCTTGATTGGAGCTTGTGTTGATTGTACGGTCTAATCCATGGAAAACACAGACAATTAAATGTTTTTGCCAAAGGGCTTTTGGAATGGAAATTCCATGTTGATGACTGGTGTTGGAGATGGGTCATGATGTAGGTTATGGCTGCAAAAGCGTAGGTCCAGTACGTTGAGGGAACATCAGCATGAGAGAGGAGCGTGAGACCGGTTTCAACGGCATGACGATGTTTTCTCTCCGAGATACTGTTATGCTCTGGTGTGTGTAGTGGTGTGGTGAGATGAGTAATTCCCATGGATGAGTGGAATGGACGAAGAGTAATAAATTCTCCATTGTTGTCTGTGTATAGAGTTCCGATTTTAGTGTTGAATTTTTTTTCAACCAGCTTGGTGAGCGGTATAAAGACTTTTTTGACTTGTGATTTCATTTTAGGCGGGTACAGCCACATGCATCGAGTCTGGTGATCAATTAGGACAAGGTAGTGTTTATAGTTGTCGATTGAGGTGAGTGGGGAAGTCCAAAGATCAGAGTAAATGTTTCAAGTGAGCGATCTGAGACAATGGTGTTTTAGTGGAAAGGAAATTTGTGATTTTTAATTTCAAGAGCAATCAAGACATGACTGAGATTTAGAACTGCTAGTTGCATAAGGTAAAAAGAGATTTGACAAAATGCTGTGTAAAATGGTAGAGGATGGGTGACCAAGGCAATGCCAGTCACAAGTGGTTGGTTTTGGTGTTGAGGTGGCGAAGAATGAGGATAAGGTTGTGGTGATACCAGCCACTCGTACAATTTATCCTTAGCTCTGCCGTGGAACAATGTGAGCCCCGTTTTCAGATCTTTCACCTAAAAATAGGCAGCAAAAAATTCAACTGACACTTTGTTAACATTGCAAAGTTTGTAAATAGGTATTAGATTCTTGTGTATATGAGGAACACAGAGAATATTATCCATATGTAAAACTTTAGAGGAAGAGGGTAAACAGAAGGAACTGGTGTGAGTGATTGCCATGTTATTTCCGTCTTCGACTAGAACTGAATCATTCCCGGTGTAGGGTTGGTGCAATGCGAGGTTGTTGAGATCACTGGTCATGTGGTGAGTAGGGCCACTATCAAGGAGCCATGAATCCACTAGCTGAGAGGTGTTAAAGCCCAGATTTATGGCGGTTGGCATAGCGGAAAGAGTGGTTATGCAGAGGGACGAGGCTGATTGACTAGTTGCGAGAGTTGAAAGCATTGCTTGGCACTGTGGCCTTGAGATCCATATAGATGGCATCGTCCCTAATAGCCGTGTGAAGTACGATTGTCCTGTCGTGGACCATAATTTTTGTTGTTGTTTGACCAGTTTTGATTATTCTTGTTGTTTGACCAGTTTTGATTGTTGTTGCATGGAGTCTGACTTGACTGATTCTGCTTATAGCGACTGGTAATGTTGTGTGTAGTGATGGGAGCAATAGCAACGATTTGGGCAGTATTGAGTGATTGGCTTCATGGTTGAGAAGCTTTTTGTGAACCTCAATTAGGGAAAGAGCAGTTTCTCTGCCTTCAACTTGATATGCAATTGTTTTGAAATCTTCAGGAAGTCCAGCAAGCACTTGTTCAATCTGGTTTTCATGATCGATCGGTTTGCCTAAGAGTGCTAGTTCATCAAATTTGGTGGTGAGGCCTTGAAGGTATTCATCTATCATTTTTGTGCCTTTAGTCCATCCTTTGATTTGGAGGTTAAGTTGTTTGATGTGCCCCTTCTTAGGTTTGTGATGTACCTCATTTTTATCAATTTTTAGCTCATTAATTCACATGTTTTTAGAGTCTTTTTTGATGTTTTATAACCTTTATAGGAACAAAATAGGTTGAATTTGGATTATGCACTCGAAGCACGGATATAAGCAATTTGGAGAAACTCTGGCATATTATGATCGATCCATCTGCACCTAGATTGATCGATCGATCCCACATAGCAGTAGAAGCTACGCTCGAGTTGAAGATCGACCAAAATCCACTTGATTGACCGACCCTTTCTCCACCAGTTTTTGCGCTCAACCTGATGATCAACCGACATCCACCTGATCCATCGATCTCCCAATCTCCTGAACATGCGCTCGACTTGAAGATCGACCAGCTAGTGATGTAATCGACCGATCCTCGACCCTGCGAAGAAAATTTTGATTCTTCTTTATTTTGTATAAAACACTTCGAGAGACAATTAGGTTTGGTAACCTTTCTTTTGCGGCAACTCGGAGGAGAAGAACTTTTTCCTGTAACTTTGGAGAAGAATTCTGAAACTTATCATTTTAATTTGCAATTTAATTATGCTTTCTTCCATGTCTATTTCTTTCTTCCCTTCAATTATGTCTGAGTAGTTCTCAAATCAGGTTTAGGGTTTTCTAGGGGTTTTAGGGAATCGATGAATTCGGAGCAAATAGGTTATTATGCTTGATGTAGCTAACTAACCTATGATTTTAGGTTGCCTAACTCTCCAAAAGCTTGTTAGGTGCCTAAACTACCTTAGATGGACAATTAGTCCTTAACCAACGAAAGCTGATGTTAAGGCTAATTCTGGACTTATCAGACATAATCGTTAATGCATGTTTCGATCTCTAGAACCAAACGAAAGTTTAAGATTTCTAGGTTACTAGATATAGTAGTCGACACCACGACAATGGGTTTGTTATACAGCTATGTCTGTGTTGAGATCGATCTTAACTTTATCCTGAATAGTTTCCTGATTTAATTTCCTGATCTTCCGATGAATTCCCTGAACTTGATGTTTTAATTAATTGATTTTAAATCGCTTTAGTGTCCGTTTTATTTACTTGCAACCACAATACTTTGATTTGTCTTAGCTCTAGTTTGATTTTGAAGTTGATAGTATGACTACTTGGTTCTCATAGATTTGATCCCTTCTGTACTACTATGTTTGTTGTGCACTTGCAGTAGGATAATAAAGTTAAAACATTGTGTTATCAGTTTGGCATATGTAGATGCAAGAGTACTCCTTATATTTGCCGAAGTGAGAGATCTGGAGACGAGAGGTTGAAGCGGAAGAGATAATTTCCCAGGAGGCCATTGTAAAGAAGACGATCTTGTATTTTCTAGAGTGTATAAGCCAAGTTCAGAGTAGGAACATAGTTGACAAGAGTTGTAGGTTTCAGTGGAGCAGAGGATCCATCAAGGAAACCAACGAGACCATACCCATCGACAAGAGCATGGATTTGAAGCTGCCATGTGAGGTAATTGGTAGAGGTTAATCTGGTATGTTGGACATGTTTACGTTGAGAAAAAAATTGGAGGATGGTGTGATTACTTGAGAATTAATGGAGTAAATGTGATTGCTTAATTATCTCCTTAACATGAATTGTGCAAATATGACTAATAGGAACTCTAGTACCATCTGGAAGAGAAAACAGTTACATGAAAAGTCTCACTTAACATATCCTAGTCTAAGTAAATGTGACTAGTATCACCACTGTCAACAGTTCAATCACTATTGGGAACTAGAGAGTGTAAGGAATTTAGAGAATGATTTTCGAAAGTAAAGGCATTATTTATGTATTTAAGGCTAGTTGAAGGAAAATTAATTGTAACAGTACCAGAAGTAGAATGAACAACCATAGCTCTATTCTCAATTATCTTGGCAGTGGGAAGGGTAGACTTTCTGCTCAGGTGCATGAGCATTAGCATTCAACTGACCGATTAGAGATTGATCTTGATCAGGATGAAACTGACTGAGATTAAGGTTAGAGATGTAGACTTGATTGCATTAGAAGCAATGACTGCCTCATCCATAGCATAAGACTTCGAATAATTGTACAGTTATTGCTGATTTTGACCAAACTGAAACTTGTTCCCTGGTGGATTAGACTAATTAGCATTTGATGTTGAAGACTGTTGATGTAAGTGATGGCCAGGTGGATAACCATGGAGCTTATAACAATTCTATATAGTGTGCCCATTTCTACCATAATGAGTACAAGAAGGCTTTTGTTGAGACTTATTCCTATTGTAAGATATTGCACAAGCAGTGTTATCACTCTGGTTGGCATAATATTCCACAAAATATGTTGCAGTCTTCACTCTGTTAAAAGAACCCGAAGCCTGAAATACTACATTCTCTAACCTTAATTGGTTAAATAGATTTTCGTCTTTCATCCTGAGCAACAAGATTGAATACATCTTCAATACTTGGAATTGGTTTTAGCATCAAAATGTCTTCGAGTTGCTTTATATGCATCATTCAATCCCATCAAGAATTTACTACCACGACTTCTTTGCTATAATTTATCTCATAAGATCGAATCATTGTATTCACAAAGACCACAAGTACACACTGGTAGCTCAACATAACTTTTGTGTTCTTCCCAAAGAGTCACAAGCTCAGCATAATATGTACAATTGGCCTGATTAGAATTACTTTTGTTTTTCGGCTTTGAAAAGCAAAAATCTCTGTACAAGATTGAAATTAAACCAATCATATTTTAGAGTAAAAAGATAAACTAGAGTATCTTGCAACGATTTTTGTTTTTCAAAGCTGAAAAACGAAAGTAATTTCTGATCGAGAGAGTTTGTTGAGGATTGTTTTCGTTTTTCAGCTTTGAAAAGCAAAAATCTTTGCATGATATTCTAGTTTATTTTTTACTTTAAAATATGATTGGTTTAATTTCAATCTTTTACAAAGATTTTTGCTTTTCAAAGCCGAAAAACGAAAGCAATTCCAATCAGGCCCATTGTATTTACATCCATATGGCCTTGTTGAATGGAACTTAATGGCTACTCCATTTCATACACACGAGGTGCATCTTCTTGTTTAATACGAGATAGGAGATATTTCGAAATAACTTCTTCTGTAGACATAAAATGAATACTCTGTCCAATCTTCTTGGATACAGAGTTCATCAATCAAGTACCCACCATATCGTTGCAACATGACCAGGAACCGACATCCTTATGACTTTTAGGAAGTTGAGGTATTATACTGTAAATGAAGCCAAGTTTATTTCTTACGTTTGAGCCATGCAAACAGATTTTCTCCAAGAATGGAAGTCATAACCGGAGGTTAGCCTGTCAAAAACAAGAATAAACCTTGTGTGAGTAGAGGCATGTTAGAAGTATGGATTTTCGTACTGGTAAGTTGAAATCTAAAGAGAATCATGAACAGTTGTGTGCTTCGGGAAATTTGATTCCATATTGAGGAGAAATTGTAAAATCGAAGAAGAAAATCGAAGCCAAAGATATGAAATCAAAATAAATTAGCAACGAAGGTCAAAAAAAAAGAAACTCATAAAGAAGAAAAATCACACAAAAATTAATTCACCCAACTAAGCGAAGAAAACAGGAATCTAGTGAGATTGATGAAAGCTCAACAATCTTGAACTAGAATCGAATCGATTTCATGGTGAAACTCGAGAAGAACAATGGCAGAAGAATCATATTTCTCTATTTGGCTTTGATCATACTATATTGACTTTAGACAAGACAGAAAGATAAGAAAATCGAGGAAATATATATACAATAATGAAGGGATTAACAAAAAAAATCTGTTTGCTAACCAACATAATTATATACACATTATATCGAATGTAACATAATTATATACGCATTATATTCAGTTGATCTAATTACCACTAGAACATAAGAAAAGAAATTAAAAAAAAAAACAAAAAAACCTATTAGTACTACCTCCGAATGTAGAGCTAAAAAACATTAAAAACGTGAGAGAACAAAAATAATAAGTTTGACAACGCAATCTTATCTGTCCTTTTCTGTTCTTCTTCTCTTCTCTTTACCCAAATCTCTCTCCAGTGGAGAAATAAAGGATCAATCTTTCACTGCTCTCTCAATCTTCCTCACTCCGTAAGTTCCAAAATCTCTCTCCTTTATCTCCTAACTTAAAATCTTCTGAAGAAAACCCAGGAGAATTTGCTTCAGCCCCTTTTGATATTAACATTTTTTCAAATTCTCAGTTTCTGTGCCTCTTTTAGGTTCTGGGTTCTGCATTGTCTTTCTCGAGGTATATCTGGTCTTATTGAATTTGCTTATTCTTTTTGTTTCGGAATTGTCTCGTTGCTTGAGATGGTATAGTTACAGCATTTGTTGTTGGTAGCCGAATTCGTTAACACTGATGTTATTATGCGCTTTTCGTCTTCTGGAGTTTGACTTTTTGTGTTTGGTCTGATACTGGGCTCTACTCGTTTCCTGCTTCATATCTTATGGTATGTTTTAGGCTTTAAAGTTGGAGTAGACTGATAGATTCGTGGAACTTGATGGTTATTGGTTGATCTCAGCTGTGGATTTAAGAAATCACTGTACTAAGAAAGAGTCTATGGAAGAGACGAATTTTCTTGGCTTACATTTGATACTGTGAGGAAACAAAGTTGCAGTTTTGTTGAATTTAAGGGAATTAAAGTGAAGTCTTTGCGTGTGTAATCTTCAGATAAGATTGGATGGTGGGAAGAGAGAATGCGATGGGGAAAGATGGGGCTCTTCCTCTTCTTCTCCTCCTATTGATATTCAGCTCTTTATCTATCACTTCGTCTTTGTCAACTCCATCCCCGGCTGATAATCCTCCTTATCTATGGCCATTGCCGGCGGAATTTTCGTCTGGTGACAAAACCCTTTCAGTGGATCCCTCTCTTTCTCTTATAGTAGCTGGAAATGGCGGAGGATCTCCTATTGTTAGAGCTGCGTTTGAGAGGTATATGGGCATTATCTTCAAACACGCATCCGGTAGAGCTTCTTCTCTCTTGGCGAGAATTAGATTCCTGAGAATAGTTGAGTATGATATCACTTCTCTGAAGATCATTGTTCATTCGGATTCTGAGGAGGTAAGAATTTGTTTTTAAAAAGCGACCAAAACTTTGGCTTATTTTGGTTGGAAATTTTCAGTCTTTAACGAACAGGAAATGGAAATAACTAAAGATGAATTACTTTCGGTTTGTTTTTTTTGTCAATTTAAGCTTCAATTGGGTGTGGATGAGAGTTATACATTGATGGTATCGCCAAAGAATGATAAATCGATTATTGGAGCGGCCACAATTGAGGTTTTGCAGCTGCTGTTATGTCTTCTCCAACTGAAGATTATGTCTCTGAGATAAACTTATGGGTTATTTTTCTTGTGTTTCAGGCTAATACAGTCTATGGTGCACTCAGAGGATTGGAGGTGTGTAAGTATTGAGTATAATATGTTCCATTTGACTCACATAGGTTTTTGTGGCTTGGTGTGAATTTTCTTGATAAGAATCAGTTGAATTGCATATGCTTTTTTACTGGTATTTAAACAGTCATTACAATGGGTGACCGATGTTAAGTGTTGAGTTTCTCATCTTGAGTCTTTAGGAACATATTATTCATTTGACCTTATTTTGTTTAGTGTATGTTCTTGCCATTTGTTTTCCTTAGATATGTTATCTTTCACTTGTCCTCTTCACAGCCATTTCTTCGTTTAGACTATGTATTGTCTTTCAGTTAATTTGATCTTGATTTGTGAGTCTTGACTTGTTTCATCAAAAATTTCCAAGTTGTGTTTCTTGTTAAGTGTTATGGAATGCTCATTTGTGTTATTTTCTTAAATTTGTGCAGACATTTAGCCAATTGTGTGCATTTGATTATTTAACCAAATCTGTGCAAATATATAAAGCTCCCTGGTATATTCAAGATAAACCTAGATTCGAATATCGAGGTCTCCTAATAGGTAATACTCCACAACTGTGTGCCTTCCTCTTTCTTGTTCTCATATTTACGCATGAAAAAAAAGAAGCAATATCTGTCCGCTTAACTGGTAATAGTCCACAACTCTGTATTTATCACTACTTTCATCATTTGCAGATACATCAAGACATTATTTACCAATTGATGTTATTAAGCAAATAATTGAATCTATGTCATTCGCTAAACTGGTAAGAAATCTTGTTTGTTTTTTGAGGGCTACACAAAGTTAAAACTTTCTTTTAAAATTTATCAGATATCTAATTTCTTTCTTCTTTTTCCCTTGGGCGGTTATGTGAGGTAGAACGTCCTTCATTGGCACATTGTAGACGAGGAATCATTTCCTCTTGAAATTCCTACATATCCTAATTTGTGGAAAGGAGCTTATTCGAGATGGGAACGTTATACAGTTGAAGATGCCTCTGAGATTGTCAGGTAATGACTTGATGTTTTGTATGTTACAGAAGTAGCTTATTAATTTCAAGTTCTCCATGTATATCTTTCATTGTTTGAGTAAGTGGATATATCAACTATTTTTACTACTTACTAATATTCTTTATCTTCATCATTTCATGGTCCGCTGTGACTGTGAAGGTTTGCCAAAATGAGAGGTACTTATTAACTAATCTGGAGCCTAACATTATTGTTACGGCAAGCAGCTCTTAATAAAATAAGCTAATTATTATTTTAGATAGGATTGTTATGTAATTAATTATTTCTTAATTAGCAACATGCTTCTCATGGTTGAGATATTGATTACAGGTATAAATGTCATGGCTGAAGTAGATGTCCCTGGCCATGCAGAATCATGGTAAGAATCATAACTGAAACTGTTAAAACATTTTCATCATTTTCCTCTCTCTTATTATCACACTATTATATTCATAACTATGTTCTAGCGCGAGTTTGTAACTGCCCTAGTAGCTTAGGATTTTAAGTTGTTATTTTTGTTAGAAATTGTGGCCATACGTTGTATTACTATACTGTTTATATTACAAAATCATCATTCATCATATGGTCTGTTTTTACTGTAGGGGAACTGGATACCCTGATCTTTGGCCCTCTCTGTCTTGCCGAGAGCCCCTTGATGTTACTAAAAACTTTACATTTGATGTGATTTCTGGCATTTTGGCAGGTCTAATTCAGATTCTTACTTCTTTTCTCCATGAATTATACGCATTTGAAACATTGCTCCTTTTCCAGTCTTCTAATCTAATTAAAGTATTCAATCTTGTGAAGAAAAAGTCAAGTGTCTAGAGATGTGAAACGTTTTATTAGGACATCTTGATCCATCCAGCATCATGCATTATGCATTTTAATTTGTGTACTCTTATGCAAATTTATATATGTATGTCTGTATTTCTTGTTTACATTCGCATATTTTCTGTTGCATCTCTGTTTGTAGCAGATATGAGAAAGATATTTCCATTTGAGCTTTTCCACTTGGGTGGTGATGAAGTTAATACTGGTTAGTTGATTGCCTCCTAAATTTCCTTCTTCCATGTCATTTAATTATGGGATGTTGCTTCACATAAAATCTTCGCTATTCGCTTTCATGTGGAGCAGGTTGCTGGCAAAACACAACTCATATTAAAGAATGGTATAGTCATGACTCTCTCATCTTGTCTTGTTAATCAGTATATGAGCTAATTCCTATTATTTATGTTATGGATATATGAATTGTTTCTTCTTTATCGCATTTTTACTCTCTCATTTTGCTCGATATGTTCATCATTCTCAACTGCAGGCTTCAAGACCACAACTTCACAACTAAAGACGCATATAAATACTTTGTACTCCGAGCGCAACAGATAGCCATTTCAAAAAAATGGACGCCTGTGAACTGGTACAATCTTTGACATAAATTGCATGATAAAATGAAGTTCGCTAGTTTTTCAAGTCTTATCGTACCGCAGAGGTTATCCATAATTATAGAATTTTGATATATGGAAAATGAGTTTAAGTTCTAGATTTATCAAATTTGTATTAATTGGCTTCAAAATTCAAAAGATTGACACAAAAACTGTGAATACTATGGAATGATCCCAGGGAAGAAACCTTCAGTTCATTTGGAAAAGATCTTGATCCCCGTACAGTGATACAAAACTGGTAAGTTCATACAATAACATAGAGAAATAGAATTCTTTTTTGTTTGTGTAGTATATTTAAAAATTTCTCTCTTATCTCTTTGCAGGCTGGTGTCTGATATATGTCAAAAAGCAGTAGCAAAAGGATTCAGATGCATTTTCAGTAACCAAGGATATTGGTACCTTGACCATCTAGATGTTCCGTGGCACCAGGTTTACAACACTGAGCCTTTAAATGGAATCGAGGATCCATCTCTCCAAAAACTTGTGATAGGAGGAGAAGTTTGCATGTGGGGTGAGACAGCTGATACCTCTGTTGTCCTTCAGACAATTTGGCCCCGAGCTGCAGCAGCTGCAGGTAAACTTTGGTTTCCGCTCGGATTTGGTTTCTTTCTATTTAAGTGCCTCACCTCTACTCTGTTATTGTTCCTAATGTGTTGGTGAAACAGAACGGATGTGGAGCACAAGAGAGGCTGTGTCAAAGGGAAACATAACGTTAACAGCATTGCCGCGTCTACACTACTTCAGATGTCTACTGAATAACCGTGGGGTACCAGCGGCTCCAGTGGATAACTGGTACGCACGAAGACCGCCCTCAGGACCTGGTTCTTGTTATGCTCAGTGATCCAAACCTTTTCTTCTCATTGTACTATATGTAATGTTCCTTGCCTTAAAACTCGTTGTATTTGCTATTCCAATCCAAATTGTGTGCTTCCTTAAATTACACAAATCAATGTTGGTTTATTGAGTAACACAAAAACCTTGAATTTGTTTGAGACGGCCTCCAAAAACGTTAAATAATAGTAACAAACAATTCAAAACACATAATATTAAAGTGTTGATTCATAATTCCAACGATCATAAGAGTACATAAAGGTAGCTGATGAGAGAATTCAAAGAAGACCATGCTTTTTGATCTAATGTATAATTGTTCGTAGGATAGATTGCACTAAGTTGAGTCTCGTTTTGTAATTGTGACATTAAGTCCATGCTTCATACGAAGAATAAGACCAGGATGTGGTTCAATCTTCTGCCCTTTGACAACTTCAACGTCATAGCTTTGTAATATCTCCACGACCACTGTCTTCATCAGAATCATAGCTAATTGTTTCCCAAGGCAGCTTCTCAGACCAGCATTAAAAGCTAAGAACTTGAAGGAAGGCTCATGTCTTAATCCAGAACTGGAAATCCATCTCTGTAGGGTTTGGAAGACTTGGGAAATTTGTGTTAATTTCATGGAGAATCTTAGTTACCACGTTAGGTTTTTTTGAGAAAAGCCAAAAGAACCAAGTGAGTGTGATACGATCCAGTATCAATTTCTATTATTATTCAAGAACAAGCAGTCAAAAGAGAGTTACAGAGTTTCAGGCTCTCGTAACCTCACCTCACTCAACAATTCATCTCAATGATCATTACGATAACAAACTCTAATTGTGTCTATCTATTTATAGGACATGTAAAACTATGATTTAGCACCAAATGGGCCTAATGGGCCTATCAGAGTGATGAGGCAATGGTATCTCTCCCAGCTATAATGTAATTCAATATGATCGTTACTCGGGTTCAAAAGCTCGTACTTGGTAGTGTGTAGCTTAATGTAGGACGTCAACAAATCTACACCTTCACTTTCACTTCCACTTTCTTCAAAGGATTGGTGAGTAATCTCTTGAGATCTTACCTCTTCTCTCTTAGCTGTTATGTATTTTTCACACACACTATCGAAAACTGCATCAGCTTTCATCATCTTCCCCTCTAGACCTAATCCCATCCACTTTTGGAGCTTCCATAAGAACCTTGGTTTAGTATGTCGATGGAGAATTGCTTCTCCATCATCGGTTATCGCTTCAGCGAACTCATTCTTTGGCATTTCAACGGAGAGACTAGTAGGATCAGATCCAGTGATAAGAACCATAATTATATCAAACGTGAATCTTCTGAACACATCTTGCAAGTTTACTATTGTTACTTCCTTTGTAAATTGATTGAAGAGCGGTTTAAGCCCGTTCTCGAGTTTTCTTCTTGTGGCACTTACTGAAAACTTTTGAAATCCTTGATGGTTAAGCCGAGCCAGAGCAGCCTCCCTTAGGTTCTTCCATAGCTTTGAGTCTGTGTTGAATATCACATCTTTGAAAACATCAAAGACTTCTTTAAACTCAGGACCTTTCGTACAGTTGAAGAAGTTTGAGCTTAATATATAGTGAATGTTGTTTGGATCCACAGTTTTTGTTGGATATTTGTTCATAAATTGATTCTGTTAAATCTGTTTCATACCTTAAACTGAATCAGTTATTGAACACGTGTCAATAACGATCTAATGAGCTGGCTTCTAGAATTCATGTAACCGACCTAAGATCATATATATAAACATGTGTGTAAGATCTTAAACACTTACAGAGAATATAGAAGAGACAATACAAAAGATAGAAATCAGAAGATCAAAAGAGATTCATCTTCTTCGTTCTGTTTTTTCATCTTCATACTCTCTGTCTTCGAGAGTTTTGATCTTCAACAAGTGGATGCTCTTTTGTTGAAGCGCAGAGCTAAAACTGAGTAACTCCATCCAATGAAACAGCATCGTTGTGGGTGGCTAACTTGCTTAAGTTCAGAAGAAATCTTTTTCGACTCTGCAATCTTTCTTTCGGTTCTTCTTTCTTCTTTTACTTCTCGCTTAAACTTCTCTGTTTCTCATCTTCTCACATCTTAGTTCTAACACATTAAGCATATCCATTTTAGCAAACCACATACCTTTGAACTGAAATGTCAAGTTTGACATCTCGAGAAGCTCTACTGTGTGGAGTCATAGATCCGATAACCCTCCATGAGAAGAGCCGGAAACATCCCAAGAAGGGGCCAAGTCGTAATATGGGAACTCTGATAGGGTTTCTTTAAGAAGAAGTAAAGTGAGATAATGATAGCAATGGAGGCTTGAGATAAGCTTATGCAAGCCATTATAAGAAAAGGTTCTTCTGCGTACAAAGGAACCAGAATTATGTACACATAGGTCCTCTATTCGTTTGGTGGTTGCTGGCGACTGCGACCAAAAGTTGTTCCTTTCGCGGTTGTTGGTTCAACAACCGGTCACAACGACTAGTTGCCAGTGACTTCCAAACGAACAACACTAGCGACTAAAAAATTAGTTAATTAAAAATAAATTTAAATTTAAATTAATAACAATAAAATTATATATGATATAATTAAAATTAATCTATTTTTAATAAAAATTATGAATATTGAAGAGAAAGTTTGAATTTACAAAATTTGATTTTAATTATTTATAAATATATTTTTGATGAATAATATATAAATGTAATAGTATTTTAATTTAATTTTCTTATAAAATGTGAATATTTTTTTGCTAAATAAAAATCAGTATTTTATAATTTAAATTAGCATATATTTTTATAAAAATTCTGAATGTATATAAATTTTTATAAAAAAGTTTGTTAAAACTATTTTTTTTTTAAGAAAAAAAAGAGTGACTGGTTATTGCGACTGCAAAACGAACAACATAGTTATTGACAAACAAACATAAAACCAAATTTTTGATCACGGTCGCTGGTCACAGTTGCCGACAACCACAAAACGAACAGGGCCACAATCTTTGTGATGGCTGCTTCGAGAGTACAAAGAGCTTGACTTTATAGAATTTACAATCATTGAAAAGTTACAATTAATTTTTGGGAAATAGAAGTAGGTGACTATAAAACCGGACATATGTACTCTTTTTCTCTCTGTTGAGAAATAAGAGTTCTTCTTCGGGATCTTTAGACGATCGCCGATTCTCAGTTTTTTTAAACTTCCAGGAGAACCCCGTGATTGCAAAATCGTGTTATTCTCAATTCCTTTCGGTGAATAGCACACCTTTACAACATCTAAGAAGATCTTTCGCCAAGTGAAGATGCAAAGATCAAACAACTTGGATGATACCGACACAATAATAGACAAGCTCCGGTCAATGGCGATTAAGGATGATCGGTAGATATCGCTCCCTGCTAGTGGAAAATATGCTTCAATTTTCAAGAAAATTTTATGTATCACTGGAAGACTACTAAACCCAGATTCACAAAACATGACTAATGCCATGTTGAACATACGCAGAATCTGGAGAATGTAGGGTAGGACCCAAGGTATGGTTCTTGGCAAAGATTCTGGAACTATGATGATTGGGGCTTCGTCATCTGTGAATCATAAGAACTAGATGACGAAATGAATATAATGATGGTCCCAATGTGGATACGATTGTCTAATACCTTTATGGCGATTGCAAATACAATCGGAGACGTATACACGACTTCGTCAGAGTCAAGATCATGTTTAATCTTAAACACCTAGCGAGGAAATCCAGAGACTCAGGAGCAGATGCCATCACTGTCTAGGCCTTGACCACAAACAAAATAAGTGTACGTTGCTGAGAGATTCAGGCAAAGGTACTACAAACAGTGAGCTAACAAAGAAGGATACAACAAACATGAACCATAATGGTTTAAATAACCCCACATATGGTTACGAAAACATCGAGAGGCCAGATCAAGTTATCAAAACTCTGGCACTCTGGAAGAAAGAGTTGGATAACAACGATACCATGAGAGGGCTTTACTACAACAAGGAGGTTCAAAGTTTGCTGTCAGAGTTTCTTCACGATGATAGGACCAATAAAAAGACTAAACCAAAAAGGGATTCACTTGGAAAAAAAGCTTTAGAACCACAACTTTCTCTATCCATTGAGTTTAATTCAACTAGTTTAACCTAAAGAAATGCAGATGAGATGCCTGGCTCTTCAAAGAAGAAACAGAAACATATCAGGGATTCTGGTCCAGATGAAGAGATGATGTTCGACTCTCATAACTCTGGTTTAGTGGTTTTCCAGAAACCACCCAGTACCCAATGAGCATATTAGGTTGGAACTGTCACGGTATGGAGAGCAGACTGATAGTTTGACGCCTCAAAGAAATAAGGAGATCCTTATTTCTGGACATCATGTTCCTCTCGGAAACGAAAAAATCAAAAGAATTCATAGAAAACACCAAACATTGGTTAAGATATAGCTCTTGCTTTATGGTGGAGCCATCAGGGCTGAGTGGAGGACTTGTAATCTATTGGAAATACCATGTTCACTTAGTTGTTCACTCCTCGAATAAAAGCATGCTAGATACAAGTTTTGTATAGGCAACCAAAACATGTTCATTACTTTCGTTTATGGACACCCAACCTAATCTAGAAGACGAGAAGTCTGGAACCAAATAAAGAATATCAGTGAAGCTAGGAATGGTGCTTGGTTCTTAACTGGTGATTTTAACGAGTTACTCAGCAATGATGACAAAAAGGAGGCCCACCTAGACCGAAAGCTTCCTTCCGAGATTTCAAATCAATGATTAGAGACTGCAGACTTATTGAACTTCCAAGTAACGGGGCACAAATTCTCCTAGTGTGGAAAGAGGCACGGGATGTGGATCCAATGCAGACTGGATCAATGTTTGGTAATGATGAATGTTTCTCAATGTTCCCAAGAATAAACTCTACATACCTTGACAATTTGGGCTTAGATCATAGACCATTAGTGACCACCTTAGCGGTTGAACACCAACAATTTCATAAAAGATTCTACTATGACAATAGATGGATTCACAAACCTTTCTTCAAGGAATTGGTAGTGGATAGTTGGAAGAAACACAGTGGCTTTGGAACTTTTGTGTTGGACCGAATTCCCATAGTAAGAAGAAAGATCTCCCAATGGAAAACCCAAGGTGGAAATAACTCTGCAAAGAGAATCAAAAGCATTAGTAGTGCACTGGAAAAGGAGCAGGGAAAGATAAACCGGACATGAAGAGCATCCTTCATATGAAGGTAGAACTTGAAGAAGAGATTATGTTCGAGGAACAATTCTAGAGACAAAAATGCAAATAGAAATGGTTGAGAGAAGGGGACATAATTACAAAGTTCTTTCCCAATAGCGTGAAGTATCAAAGATTAAAGAACAAGATTCACTTTCTGGAAGACACCAATGGGTCCAAACAATACACGGAGGGATCAAAAGGAAATATTGCAACAGAATATTTTAGAAAAATCTTCCAGACAACTAATCCAAATAATGTCCCTGACTTCCTAAAAAATGTTGAAGCAAAGGTCACACAAGAG
The DNA here is from genome assembly GCA_900406405.1 of Lepidium africanum. Taxonomy (NCBI): domain Eukaryota; kingdom Viridiplantae; phylum Streptophyta; class Magnoliopsida; order Brassicales; family Brassicaceae; genus Lepidium; species Lepidium africanum. The sequence goes on along the minus strand of OVAX01001618.1, from coordinate 11,843 downwards.
ATAAACAACAAACTGTTTTAAGGAAGTATCAGCGGAGGAGGTTAAAAAGCAGTTTTTAGTATTCGAGGAGAGAGTGCACCGGGTCTAGATGGTAGGATGACTTGTTTTTTCCAAAAATTCTGGCATGTGGTCTCCCAAGATATAATTAGAGAGGTCAGGAACATTTTCAACTCCAAAAAAGTGACCAAAGAATGGAATTATACTCACATATGTTTGATTCCAATGAAGGATAATCCTTCAAACATGGTGGATTTCAGACCAATCAACCTCGGTTCAATGACCTAGAAGATAATAGCAAAAATCATATCTAATCGATTACAACCATTGCTTCAGTTGATTGTCTCATAATCATAATGTGCTTTTGTGAAAGGACCTCTGATCTCAGACAACATCATTATTGCTCACGAAGTCATGCATTATCTAAATTCACATAAGGAGGGACAAAAAGACTACATGACTATAAAAACTGACATGTCTAAGGCTTATGGCAGAATCGAGTGGAGATTCCTTGAACTCACCCTGCTTAGACTAGGTTTTAACATGCAATGGATTAGTCTCGTGATGAGTTGCATATCCTCTGCTACATATTTTGTCATAGTTAATGGTGCAGCTCATGGGTTTATTTCACCACAGAGAGGCCTCAGATAGGGCGTTCCTTTGACACCATACCTATTCATTCCTTTATCACCGTACCCATTTTGTGCACAGAAGCCTTAACAAGTAAAATGAATGTAGCAGAAGATCAACAAAAACTAACTGGAATCAAATTTTCCATTTCAGGGCCATCTATCCAAAGGCTCCTATATGCTGATGATAGTCTTTTCATCTGCAAAGCAAATAAAGAAGAAGCTTTGTCCATCAATACATGCTTACAGGACTATGAATTGGCTTCATGACGAAAGGTAAATGTAGAGAAATCCTTAATTCTATTCGGCTCCAAAGTAAAGAAACAGCTGGCCGATGAACTTAAACTGATTCTAGGCATCAAAAATACTGGATGTATGGACAAATACCTCGGTTCCCCAAAATCCTTTAAACAAAACAGGTCGGTGCTATTGGATGGTATCACAAACAAACTAACAAAGCATACTAGCAACTAGTTTACGAAGAAACTCTCTCTAGGAGGTAAGGAGATCCTGCTGAAAGCTGTGGCTCAAGCCTTCCCCATCTATGCAATGTCGTGCTATAAACTTTTCCGAATCACAATGTAGAAAAATCACTACTGCCATGAGGAATTTCTGGTTGAACAACAACCAAGGGGAAAAAAAGGTCGTCTGGGTGGCATAGGACAAGATGTGCAGAACCAAAGACAAGGAGGTCTCGGTTTCAAGGACATAGAAGCCTTTAACCAAGCCTTTCTTGCCAAACAAGCTTGGAGAATCTTCCGGAACCAAAACTCACTCCTAGCAAAAGTCCTCAAATCAAAATATTATCAGAGAAAATAATTTCTGGACTGCTCCCTTGGTTGAAGACCTTCTTATGCTTGGCGTAGCATTCTCCATGGTCGAGATATTTTATCAAAAGGATTGATGAAAAGCATTGGGAATGGTAGGGACACCTATGTTTGGGCCACCAATTGAGTTTTCCATCACCAGCCTCGACCTCCAATCAGTAAGCAGCTATGTTTTGATGTCAACCTCAAAGTCAATGAACTAATCACTGAGAATTCATGGGACATAGATAAGCTCCATGACTTGATTCATCACTCTGATATCTTAAGAATCCTTCAATTCCAGCCTAATCAGGCTAAAAGTGACTCTTGGAATTAGGGATACAACAACTCGGGTGTTTACTCTGTGAAAAGTAGAAAATGGTTGATACACAAAGACCATTCAGGGAATACAAGAGCTCCAAACAGAGAATTTGAATGAAATAGATTGAAGCAAGAAATATGGAAGCTAAGCATACCACCTAAAATCAGAATCTTTCTCTTGAGAACAATATCAGATGCACTAGCTATGAAGTCGGGGCTTAAAATCTGGAAGATTACAAATGATGACATATGTGAGATATGCGGAAATCATCAAGAAACGATCAATCACACACTTTTCTTCTGTCACCCGACAAGACAAATATGGGCTCTCTCTAGTTACCTCCATGGGATGGATTTTATCAATCGTCGGTTATGCATAATCTAACCTATCTTCTGCAAGTAAACAAAAAAGGTAACATCTCAGAAGAAATAAGAGGACTTTTCCCCTGGATCATGTGGACAATATGGAAAAACCAAAATATAACTACAAGATAGGGACAACAACAAAACTTATCTGAGGTGGTGGATGATACTAAGGCTCAAATGATGGCTTGGAATAATGCCCAAAGGAAGGTTGCCAAAGGACTTGAAGAACCAGTTCTCAAGACATGGGGAGTTTTGAAACTGATAACAAGAATAAGATCTTCTGGAAATCGCAGTGGAATCAAAATGGAGATTTACCTGGAAGTGCATGGTGCTTGAAAAACCAGAATAACCAGACCACTCTTCATGCACGTCATACAATCACTAATGTCAACTCCAAAACTGAACTAGATTTCAGAGGTCTAGAATGGACTCTCCGTAGTCTTCTAGACCTTCGAATTTCCAAGGTGGATGTTATGATTGAAGAGGGATATCTTCTCCAAAGCCTTCGGTATCCTATACTTTGGCCTCGGTTCTAAACATGGCTTCACACTCTCAACCCGTTGGTAAGTCAATTTGCCAAGATTCAATTCTCTAGAATAGTGAGAAAGTTGAATAAAGAGGCATAAAAAATAGCTAGAAGTGTGGTCTTGGAAGGACGATTTAACGACTACATTGGTCGGGGATTACCAGAGCGGGTCTTTGTGGTGGAGGTTGACAACATAGGGCGGTTCCCTCTCCTTTCTTCAACGGCACCATAGGATTGATTGGTTGGGCTTGGATCTACTAAAACTACCAATCTCTCTGAAGTTGTTCACGAATGGAGTTGGCCTCTCCAAGTCATTTGGGCTGGTTTTTGGGTCCAAAACTCACTTGTTTTAATCCAGGTTGTGGCTTTTTAATCCATGGAAACCTAAGGCCATTACCTATCTTAAAAAGCCCATTAAACCCAAGCCGCTCCCATTACCTCCTTATAAACCTACACTTTTGTCCTGTCTGCAAACTAACCCTTCGGTTACCCAAGAAAAACATAATTACTCGTTAGCTATCCCTGGGAAATAATTGCCTCTCCCGTAATTTTCTAGGCTTTAATCTTAACTTTTCATTCTCTATCTCTTGGTTATCAGCCTTAGATCCCATTAGGTGTTGCCACTTGTCAGGTACCTTCAAACTAGCCATTATGCCTCACGCGATCGAAATTTCCAAGATGCTGATATTCATGCATTTTACCGCATTTTAGTTGCGTAATTTACATATGTTTGCATCCATTCCCATTGCATATTCTGCATTCTAGAGTCCTTATAGGATCATTTTGGCATGCACATTGCATTTGGAGCGTCTCAGGTACTTTGGAGCATATTGGAGCATTTTGGAGCGAAATTGGCATAAGGACTGCAAGGATGAGCCTAAGACGGAGTGCCTGAACTGAAGACCTGAAAACTGAAGATTGCACAAGCCAAATCTGCTCATTCAGTCAGTATCCTGCGAGTGCAACAGAAAAACTTGGCCAGAATTGCAAAATTATAAAGCACTCAATGTCCAATTCAGTCTGTACCCTACGAGTGGAGCTTAATGACCAAGCCAACAATATGAATTTTCGAGCACTTGCCAGTCCAACTCGCTGGGTGACCTTGAAGCTGAGATTTTTGAAAGTGGCTGAAGCTGAATCCTGAGCTCGCAGCTCCAACTCGCTAGTCACCCCTAAAGCAGTATCAACCGACTTCATTAATTTGACCGACTTTACTTTTTTGCTGACTCGGATTAGGCCTTCTATGTTTTGGGCCCTATAAATACTCCTTTAAGCGAAAAACGCTGCAATCCTAGTTTTTACTCGTTCTGGATAGATCTGAAACGAGTTTTTCAGTCCCCTTGAGATTGTTCTTACTTCTTTGATGAAAACCTTTGTTTCTTGTTGAATCTTAAGTTTGGTTAATTGAATTTTGTTTTAGTTTTCGTTTCTAGTTTTCCATTATGCTTTCAGTTTCGATTTTCAAGTTTATGCTCTTCTTCATGATTAGTGAGTAGATTCATGAGGGGTTATAAGGAAAAGGGGCTAGATCCTTGATAACCTAGGTACTGATCGTTCATTCAAGGTTTTCCATGCTAAATCTCTCCAATCTAGGTAGTGCTTAAAGCTTATTTCATTCTGGCCACTTAAAATATGATGTTTGCATTCTAAGCCTGAGAAGTGTTTGTGTTAATGCCTGTTAGAGCCTAGGGTTGGGATATGTTTCTCTAGCCTAAGGGATTAGCTGGTTAGAGAATAGGTTAGGCTTGTTGAGATTGGTTCTTCGTGCCTTTCTTACTATGAACCACCATGAAAGTGGATTAAGTTACAGTTTAGGAAGAGAATTAGAAGTCATGAGAGTGGTTCTGATTGCTTGTGAATCTCGCCTAGAGGTCATCTTGAATAGGTTGTTGAATGAATGTTCACCCCAGCTGATCCTAGATTGATCACCCCAGTTGATTCTGGATTGAGCACCCCTACTCCTTACAAACCCCGTTTCGTTCCTGTTTGATTTCTCAATTTGTTGTTTCATCTTGTTTGCATCTGATTTTCCTGCTTTTGTTCTTGCTTGTTTTATGCTCATAGTTTCATTTTGTGTTAGCCAGTTCCAGTTTAATTTTCTGATTAGCAATTTAGCCCATCTTGTGATTAGCATTTTGTGTACCTATATAAATATAGGCTCTGTATTCAGAAGCTCAAATCATTGCAAACATTGAAATGGAGAACAACCTAAGACAAGCTCTTAATCGTTTTCTTACCAAATGATTTCTTACCTAATCACACCTGTGGGAAGAATGATCCAAGTGGTTTCTTACCAAATCACGCCTATGAAGTTGTGCTTATGAAAAAAAGAAAGAGTCTCGTCATGAAACCACTTAACAAATGGGAGCAGAGCTCTTAGGAGCTTGCCGAAGACCTCCCATAGGAATGGAACCTCCAAAATCCAGTCAAAGGCTGAATGATAGACAAGGACCATGTGCAGTTCTTTTTCTCGATGGATGAAGAGCACAATGCAGTCTTAAGGATGCAGCTAGTCTGCTACAATGGCTGGTTGATCTCCATGATGGTACAATCACGAGGCCTCTGCTAGCAAGAGCCAAGATCCAATTCAACTTCAACAATAGACTGAAATTCTACAAGGCAACGCACTGCGAGAATGGGGATCCGTTTCTAGTTGAATTCATCTTTGAAGGTGTATCCATGCTCTGTTTTAACTGTCAGAAGCTGACACATAACACATGTTTTTGTAACTAGACGCCGCAACCATCAGACTATCTAATCTACCCAATACCGGAAGCTAACGAGGAGGAGTTCAACCCGGAGAACAACCAATCTTCTGAAGATCTCTCCCGACACTCAGACTCGATCATTACCCAACCTCCTTTTCTAAACAGAGCTACAGAAATAATAGAAATCATCACTAGCATATCGGTTGACGATGTTTAGGCAAACAACAACACTTTCATGGCAGACATCAACGCGCTACCTTAGAACATGGAGTGTCCTCTTTCGGCCAATCAAGAGCAAGAAGCAGAGACAGCATCTGCAGCTAAAAAGGTGAATCAAGGGAAGGGAAAGGAGGAAAGCCAAGTTCCGGTGATCTCCAGAATCGCTTAACTCTTCGTCTTCTTATGTTGGGTCGAGCCGATTTTTAAATTTGGATCTCTAGCGTTAAGCCTTTTCCTTGTTTTTTTTTTGATGTTTTAGGTTGCTATTGTTGTCTATGGGCCGTTCTTGGGTCCTTTATCTTTTGTTTGTAACCATGGAGCTTAGGCTGTTTTAGCCTTAACTAATATAAGCTTTTAATTTTTGGGAAAAAAAAAATAGGTGACCATAAGTTATTACGTCTTGCACTTCATAGGCTGTTGAAAGATCGAAAATTTTATATTGATGTTTAATGTTGTTCAATAACAACTTTGTAAGCCTATATTTTATTACTTTGTTTGCTGAAATTTTTATGGGTGTTTATTGGAAGGTGAATTTTAATGGATTTAAAAATCCTTACAAATCATGTGTTATCCAATCAATGATTTTGGAATCCATATTCAAATCATGTGTTACTTAAGCATTGATGACATCTATTTTCAAATTATGTGTTATTCAAGCATTTTTAATTTGAAAATCTAGTCTAAATTCTAAGAATTTTTATATATGTTATTCAGTTTTATTTGATTTTAAAATCTAAGAATTCTATATGAATTTAGAAATCCTTATAGATTTCTAAATCATTAAAATCCACCCTCCAATAAACCCCCAAGTTATCGTTCAACTAATGTGTTATATGTTTATCAGTTTGATGTTTATGCAATAATAATCTTATTAGAGTATACTTTATTATTTAGTCTTAATGTAACACCCAGATTTCAGAATATATGGTGGTACATGCAGAGAATTTAAATAATTGATTTAGCCACCTATGTTATCAAAAGTACACTTATCTTTTCTACCATTTGTCTAGAGAGAATTTTAGGGATAAGTGTGTTTGAGCTGGAATAGTTGAAGGATGGGTGAAGTACCATAAGTAATTTTCAGAATCGTGTGAATGAGGACAGAACATGTGAAAAGATTATGTGGTGATTTGTAGGATTGGTAAACAAGTCTTTAAAACCTTCTGGACATAGCATACCGACCGTCGGGCCAGTAAAAGTGGACCCACGGACCCAGAGAGAATGTGGGATCCACTAAGGGTGGTGGTTGGGGTGTTACAGGTGGTATTAGAGTTGAAACTAGTTGAGTGTGAAGTCTAGATGGCTCACACAATTGGGGGTGATGGTCTTGATACGCAATGTGGATATTTCGATCTATTAGGGAGGGTGTAGATTGTTACATTCCGATTTCAAGAAATATGGTGGTGTATGCGAAGAGTTTTAGAATTAATTTGGTTATATGCGTCACTAAAAGTGTATTTTTTTTTTCGGTCACTTGTCCAGAGAAAACTTAAGTTAAGCGTACTTGAGGTGGAGTAGTTAAATGACGGGTTACCTAGAGAGGAGTAATTTTTGAAACCATGTGAGTGAAGACAAAATACAAGAAATATTATGTGGCATTCCCTCCGGTTTTTATTAGAGTATGTTGTAGAAAACAATTTTGTTTTCAAAAGTTTGATGTTTTGGATTTCCAATATATAGTTGACCTAAAATTTCTTCTATTACCCTTTTTTATTTAGTTTCTTCTTTCTTCTCACTTTTTTTTAATCTTCACGTAATAAATAAGAAAATTATGTCATTTGACAAAATTTCTTAATATGTGTGAAATTCTTAAAACATTGACTAATTAAAACTAGATGAAATAATTTATAGGGTCAATAAACAAGTCTTTAAAACTTACTAGACGTAGAATACTGACAGTCAAACTACTAAAGATGAACTCATATACCCCAAAAAGGATGTGATGCCCATAATCAAGCATTAGATTGACAAAAATTGATGTATAACCTATATATTCCAACTGGAGCATGATGATATTTGAAGTCATCAGTTGGTGTCAAGATAGATCAAGGGCAAACGGTAACCAACATAATCACTTGCTTCTTGGTAAATATTTATATCTTAATTGATTAATATGTTACCATTTAACTCTTATGTTTGCTGTCTAACTGCTAAGTTACCGTCTAATCGTTAAGTTACCTATATAACAAACATATTGTATGTTTATCTGTTCAATATTAAACTGTTAACAACTTTATCAGTATGTATTTAATTGTTTTCTTCGTTAAAATAATTTTTGTCTTATGTATATGTTAGTAGTCAAAAGAGAGAAAAAGATTAACAAAACTTATGTTACCTACCTAACATCTATAAAATAAAGTTATGTTGAATTAATTCATGATAACAAGGTTTTTAACACCCCTCTGTGTTATCAAATCCATATGGCATATAAGGTTATCGAACCAACATGATGATGTTTAGCAGTCAATAATGCAATTAGATACTAGTTCAAGCCATTATCAAGCAAGAGTGATTCGATTCTAGATGAAATATTAAGCAAGTGCTAAATGAAAACAGAGCAATCTAAAAACAGAGAATTGGTAGAAAAACAGAGCAAGATGAACAAGAGCTATAAGGTGCAAATCAAGGGTTCATGAGGAGCTAGAGGTAATCGATTTCAGTAAAATCATGGTTATCTACTCTTATCCAGCAACCTAACATGGTGATTTTGAGCTATAGCAACTATGAATTAAGCATTCAAACCATTCTCATTGACAATGAACTCTCAATCTGAGATTGACCAAAACCAAATCTCTTGGTGATCAAAACTAGATTGGCATTAAGCAAAGACTATAACAAGCAAATCAACCACTCCAAACAACAATCTCTGTTGAAGGAGTAGTAAATTAGATTAGAACTGAACTTAACATTTTATCAAACACTTGGTGGGTGTCTGTTGCCTTGAGTTCATGTTCCAATTGATCAGGTTGAAACAAGCATTAAGCACATCTAATCTACCAAAATCTAAGCAATACTAACCTAAACAAGGGAGACTACCATGATTCAACCAAGATCTAACCCATCTCCTCACTAACCCTAAAGAGATCTACTCACTAAGCATGGTGAAGAACACAAACCCAGAAATAAAAGAGAAAGACATAGAGAGAATCAGCATTGAAAACAAAGCAACTTTCATTAAACAACCATAAATATTGATTCAGCTCATAATCCAAGATCTTACACTAAAGAAGCAAATAAAACTAAGAACAAGAGAAAAGGTGGCTGTTTGATCTTGCCAAAAGAGGTAAAACCGAGAATAGGGTTTTTGGGGGTTAAAGGGGTATTTATATCCCCCTTACATCAGACCTAAAGTCAGTCAACCCGGAAAATAAAAGTAAAAGAAGTGAGTAACACGCAGGTGCAGGCAAGTAGATAGGTCAAGTCATGTGTTTTTGAGTCCTAAGATAGGCTCACTCGTAGGAGCACTCGAGTCACTCCATCGAGTGGCCTCTCTCTGGCTGAGTTGGAATTTCTTCAAGTACTGCTCGCCTAAGGCAACAAGTAGAGGCAGCAAATCGTCTTTCTGGGTTGCAAATATGGCTTCACTCGCAGTTGTCCAGTGAAAAGACAGAGTGAGTCAGTTTTCTTCTTCCTTTCCAAGCCTCTTCTGATCTGAGTTCTACTTCCAATCTGAACCTCCTCTTGTCTTTGATCCGAAAATGCTCCAAATTGTTGCTGAAACCACTCCAATGCAAACGCAAATGCAAAGTATGCAATACAGACCTAAAAGACTCTAATATGGGACAACTGCAAAGAATATGGATGCAAACTTAGATGATTAATGAACTTAAAATGGGTAAAAATGCAAACATATCAACTCCCCCAAACTTAGATTTTGCTTGGCCTCAAGCAAATGCAAAAGTCTAAAAAGGATGGGAAAATGCTATGTGGGAACTCAGAGCCAAACATGCTGATTTGAAGGTTAAGCAATCAATGTCCTTGTCTAAAGCTCTAGGATGCAAACAACCATCCATACTCAAAAACTCTAGCCATGATCATCTCAAAACCGAATGGACTCAACCTTGACTACTCATGCATTCAAATCAACTATCCCTTTTAACATTCATTAAAGTTCAGAACCATGGATCAAGTCTAAGCATCAATAAGGAGTTCATTTGGCCAAGGTAAAGTTCAAGAGATTAAAGTGATCTCTACAATATATGATCAATCAATGTACAAGGGATCACTCAGAAGTGGAAAGAGCTTTGGCATAATGCTAAAGGTGATAATCCAATAGATGCATACAAGAGCATATATCCATCTACCCATATACCCAAACGGTTCACCCTAGCTGTCTAAACCCAGAATATGATCCTACTCTACCCTTTTTATCACAAGGCTTCCTTCTTTTCCAGCCATCAAAGATTATAAACACAAGCTTTTCCAATCAAGATTCTAAGGAGGGGGTGTTATTACTATGAACTTCTAGCGGTTAGGGAGCTTTACACTTACAACTCTAGGCTCTTTTATTCATTATTCAAGACTTATTGCTTATTTTCTCACACTTAGAACTTTCTGATTCTTTCAGTTTCCCAAAACCTTTACTAGACTCTTTTATACTTTCCAGCCCATTCCCTCCTTAAATCTTTCTTTTAAACATTTATATCTCTTGCTTATACTTTTCATAGCTTTCCCTACTTAGACACAAGCAAATCCCACACCGAAAACCAAAGCCACCTAGTGATAACAAGGCTTTTTTATGTCAAGTTATCAAATCCTTATAGTATATAAGGTTGTCGAACCAAAGTGAGCTGCTAACGCTTAGGGTATGGATAGCTAACTAGTTCAAGCAAAATCAGTCAAAACAGGTGGATGGAAGTGATACTGTCACAATCAACTTAAAAACATAAAAACTAAGCAAGCAAGAAAAACAGGCATGGCATGCAACTATCTAGCAGAAAACAGGCATGGATAAAACACATCTAACAAAGAAGCAGAAACTAAACAAAAAATGCAGAAACAGAGTGAATAGGCTAGAGGTAACGGCGAGTTGCAACAATAAGGAGAAGATGAGCTTGTGAGGAGAGTGAAGTCAATGAACTAAGCAGAAATCTAGGTTAAGGTTTTATCTAACAACCTAAACAGGCAAGCAACGAATCAGGATACTAAGGTAAACAAGCCACTCCCGTGGTCATGAAATCTCAGTTCAGGCATAACCTAACCCAATCCCTTGGTGATCACACGCCCAAACTGGCACTAACACGCCTATCCTACATGACTAACTAACACTCTAAACATCCAATCCCTTGGGCCAGAATGCATCAGTCCTAAACTGAACCTAAGCCAACCATATCATCGAACACCTTCCGGGTGAGATAGCCTACGAATCAAACTTTGAGTAATCAAGTCAAAATAAGCATGAAGATCAAACAATCTACCGCAGCCTATGACAGTATTCAAGCATAAACACCAAAAACCTAGAAAACAACATAGATCTACTTCATCTCCTCACAAAACCTAGAACATACTACTCACTATCCATGGATAGATGCGCAGCCTCTAGCATAACAACAGAAAACATAAGCAGAAACAGAAAATAAAGACAGAAACAAAATCTAACCAACCTAAAGCGAAATTCAAGCAGAAATCATGAACTTTTCATAAGAACAGCAAGAATATCAAATAGAAATAAGAAAGAGGCAGAGAGAATTCTGGGTTTAGCCAAAAGAGGCAAAAACTAGGTTAAAACTCTCTCTTTCTGTTTTTCACTAAAACAAGAGTATTTATAGGGCTAAAACACAGAAGCCCTAAATTGAATCAACAAAAAAGTAAAGTTAGTCAAAATAATTAAAGTCGGTGTGTATCGCTTCAGGGTGGATGGCAAGTGCAAGTGGCGAGTCAGAGGGTCTAGCTTCAGGCTCAAATGCTTCAAATGGCTTGCACTCGCCTGTGTATGGCTAGTGCAAGTGGCAAGTGCTCCAAAAATCTGGCTTCTGGCTGCTTGAATGTCCAACTCGCTAGTGCATGGCGAGTGTGTTAGGCGAGCTCTATCAACTTGGCTTGCAAAATCTTCATTTTTGAGGTTTAAGCTTCAGCTCTTCAGTTTCAGGCCTAACTTGCTGTCTTCAGGCTTGTTCGGCTCCAGAATGCTCAAAACACTCCATTGTTCCTAAAATGCTTAAAATGCTATGCAAATGCAAAAATGGCCTACACGGGACTCTAAAATGCATTGTATGGAACGTGAATGAATGCAAACATATGCAAACTATGAAGCTAAAATGGGTAAAATGCA